>BDDA01000956.1:23989-43266 GCA_001662385.1 Chlamydomonas asymmetrica | reverse complement strand
GGTGGGGGGGGGGGGGAGTGAAGGACAGGGCTTGGGGGGAGGTCAGGGAGGCGGTGAGGGGGGAGGTGAGGGGGACTGCAGAGAGTACCGCAATGGCTATCATGGCAGATTGGTGCTGCAGTGCTCGGTCTCGCCGTCCGGATGACGTTGCTGCTACCTTGCCTGCGTAAGTGGCGTGATGTGAGTGCTAGATACCAGCTCATGCACATCCCTCGCCATCACCTATTACACCGTTGGATACTTAGCAGCCACCGTAATCCCTTGATGTGGATGCTGGATGAGTTCCATCGCGTTGTGTCTGCCTGCCCGCCCGCCTGCCCTATCTGCCAGGCTGCACACCATCCTGGAGCGCCTGCTGTCTGACATCAGCTACAGCGCACCAGAGGCGGTGACGCAGGCGCGCAAGGAGGGCAAGGACAGGTGAGGCGAACGCATAAATGCATGCACATGCCGATATGCGCCATGAGGGCTCCGCAACACAAATGACCACCACCACGTACATGGTTGTCCTTGTGTGCATGTTCCGTCTCGTTGCGCCTTGTCGTGTCGTTCGCATGGCTGCCTTGCATGACGGACCCGTCAGAGCGACTGGCTGCACCTGGGGTTGCAGCTGGGTATGTGCACATGGCGTCCACTTCGAATGCAACCGCACCAACGTTCCCCGGTGGTTGCCATACGCGCAGGCACACCTTCCATGTGGACGAGGCGTATGTGCACGAGCGCATCACGCCGCTGCTCAAGCGCCAGGACCTGTCAAAGTATGTCATCTGATGGCCTCCAGGATGGACTCCAGGATGGCCTCCCTGGAGCAAAAGCGGCTGCAGCAGCTGGAGGGAGGAGCCAGCACAGCACAGCACAGCACCGCATAGCAACGCCGCGTCCGTGACGGTGCAGGGGAACTCTTTGTCCATCAGGCAGAAGGCTCTGCATCCGCATGCCACGCGGCAATCACTGGTGGAAGAGCAGTCGCCGATGCGATGTGGCCGCCGCAAGCGCTTCAGCGTGCGCGCATCATCCTACCGCGCACGTGTCAGTGACCAAGGCAGCGGGCAGCGCCTCTCCGTGGCTGCAGCCGGGTGACCACGCTCACACCTTCACGCCGCAATCACCACACGGCGGAGGCTTCGACCCAGCAGCGCAGCGGACTCTGCAGAGAGGTGTGGGCTTAGCGATCAGTCAGTGTGGCACATGCCAATGATGTTGGGCTTACAGCGCTGTGCTGCCGCGCCTGCTGGCATGCTCATCAGGCATGTGCGCATCCGCACACGCATGTCCCCTGTGGTATGGCATGCAGTCATGCATGAATGTCAGAGGAAGCATGTTGGCTGAACGCGCCCTCCCCCCCCCCCGCGCCCCTGGGATGGGAACCAGATGGGACCAGTGCTCCCCCACCTCAGCAGGGCCTCCCTCCTTGTGCATACAACCGTGTGCCCCGCCTCCCGAATTGGGATCAGTGCGCCCCCACATACCCCCCAGGGCCCCGGTCTCCTGCATACCGGTAGGAGTGTACGACGATATGTACAGCACATGGGCGTCCCGCTTGGTGTTTGCACCAGCATGCACAGCCTGGCACTGCCGCTGTTTTGCTCGCTGCAACGCCGATGTGGGCTTTGTTGCGGACAGGCATGTTTCACATGCGAGCGGCATGTACTGCTCATGGAGTCTGGTCTCTGGCAGGGTTAGGTAATGTACCCACCACGTGCTGCCTCTGCCACCTGCCTTCCTTATACTGCCAATGGTCAAGCATGTTTGCATGCCAATCCCCTGGCTGTGTCTTACGGGTCAAGGACCTGGCTTCGCATGGTTGCAATGCTGCAAGGGGGGCCATGCCAATGGGAGGCATGCCTATCCTCTTATCCTTTGGCAGGGGAAGCTTATCCTTTTTTTGGCGGCGTGTTTTGTGAACGTGTTGCCTGCAGTGTCGCCTGTTAGAGCTTGCTGCACTAAAACGGTTGCCACACAATTGTTCATTCTCACATGCTTCCACTGTGCACAAAGTGTACACCCTGTACGATCTACCACCATGTATGTCCGCATGCATTCAGCCTTCACCCTGTCGAGTAACTCTGTTGACCAAAGCAGTACTTGCATCCTGACCAGTCATGTGTTGCAGCTTGCGCAAGTATGGCCCTAGCGGGCGATCAGCAGCGGGGGCTGCTGCATGGCCTTCGCCACTGCAACATCTGCCTGTGTATGCATGCATGAACCCTAAAACCTTGACCTCCGCCTGTACATGCATGCATGGACACGCGTCCAGGCAGGAGCCGAATGCGAGCCATCACAAGCCGCATTACTGTGACGTGTCTGGTGTGGGCGCTTTGCAGAGATCGCGGGCATGGCAAGCGAGGGAAATAACCTGCCGAAACCATAGCATCGGGTGCACAATAGGCGCATGAATCCGGCATGTTATGCCAGCATGCAGTCCTGCTGCATTAAATGCACGATTGCAGTGCAAAGGATTCTCTTCTCTCGCCAAGAGGGAAAGCCATCAAAAGTGCCCATTGGCGTATTGATACACGTGATTGCATATGCGATGCACGCGCTGTGCAGGAGGCGGAGGCTTATGCAGCGATCGTGTGTTCGTGTTGCATCGCAGCGCATGGACGGGACCACTAAGGCATTCTACGTCTGGTAACATGTCACATGCACACGCGTTCGCATGCACGCAAGGCTACTGAGAAAACGAATGTCGTCTCAGCGCGCGCTGTGACGCATGAAATCACGGACCAACAAGCGAATTGGGCAAGAGTGCAGAGGCCAGCGGCAGGGTCAACCGCTGGAGCGAAAACAGGCTGGTGGTATGGCATTGACGGTACAAGTGAGGCGGTACAAGTCGGGACGATGGCAGGGGCGTGTATGAGTTTCGCATGAGGCACATAGCGAGGCACGTGCAAAGCGAGATAGTTGGGCAAGTGGTGGCATGGCATGCTCGCAGCGCAGGGTGCACCCAAGAATTTCAACGTGTCAAGGTGGGGGTGAGGGTTCTGATACGCTGCCTTCTCGTTCTTGGGCTGGGGGGGCGCTGCTCCCTACAGACTGCTCCGGGGCAGCCGCGTCGCTGCTACTGGGGGTTTGAGCGCTGGCAGGCGGTGTACTGCTGCTGCTGCTACAGTTGGACATCACGCCTGACGCGCTCCTGACAGGCTGCGGAGTCTGCTGCTGCTGCTGCTGTTGTTGATGCTGCTGGGCCTGTTGCGGGGGCTGGGGATCGTGTGCGGCGCTCGTTAAGGTTACTGACGGTGCTCGACTCAAGCAGTCGTCGTCCATTAGGTGGAAATACGTGGCCAGGGACTTGAAACCGACATGCCCTGCGTAGCACACCAGGTGTGCGGTGAGTCGAGCCAGAGGCTCAAGAAGCTCTGTAGTGTGGTGGTGGTGGTGGCGTCGATGCATGACTGGGCAGCGTGATGCACAAACAAAGGCGCGCATCCTGGACGCATCGTAGTTGCCGAGTCGTGTTAATGACAGTCCAGAAAGCATGCTGATAGTGCCTGTTCATGCTCGTTCCTTATCTCCAAGTGTGACCAGCAGTGCAGGTGACCAGTTCGCCGTGCAAGCGATGAGGGTGTGCAAGGTCTCACAGCATACCTTTCAACCGCACACGGCTCTCCAGCGACAGCCTCCCCTGGAGAAAAGCATGCTGCAGCTGAATGCTGCTGTATGGCCCCATCACCGCCCCGTCATAACTCTGAAACACACGAGCAGTAGATGGTGTTTGATCTGACCTTCGCCCGTGAGAGCGTCATGCAGTATTGCTGACAGTGCAAACATACAAGTGCGTCACGTGCTTTAAGAGCCGAAACACACCTGGATTTCCCACTGGACTGGCATAGGTCCAGCCCCCTCGCCGCAAGTCGGCAACGATTGTGCACCCAATCTGCTGGCGGCCTGATGATGCGCTGCAGGTGTTGCACGCCGTGTATCCAGGAGGTTAAGTAAGGTGCTTTTATCCTAGGCCCGGGTTTAATCGTGCAATGTGTGTTCAGCGGTCCAGCGCAGCGTCGTGCAAGCAGGCTTAAATGTGTGGGCGCAGCACAGGAATGTGCCAGAGGACTGGGTCAAGCCTATGCACTATATGCTGAACATGTTAAACGGCTGTAGCCTGCTTGCACGCCCCAGTTTGCCAACTTCGCCACACCGGAACCAGAATGCCTGCCTTGTGCCCCATGTCAACTCCAGGGCGACTCTGGGACGACTCCCTTGATCTGGTCTCAAAAACTGAGGCAGAAGGTGAGGTGCACCTGTACTTGCGCTGTTTGCCGATACACACGAAGCGGTTTGGAACGCCATGTTGCCACATATGGTCGCTATCTTGCTTACGAGGCCTGTGGTATGCTGACGGTGGTGACGGAGGCGGTGAAGAGCTGTGAAGAGACCAACCCAAGAAAATATTTTCCTCGGAACCAGGCTTGAAAACTGCAACTTATTTTCACTGACATGAGCAGCTTTCTCGCTTGCTCAAGCTCGGGACTCGCAGCTGTGAGCTTCTTGCCCAGGCCAGGGCAATCAGCAGGCGGCGGTTATCCAGCAGGGCACTTCCTTCACTGCACTGCTCGCGCGCTTCGCTGTGGTCGACATGGAGCACCTGGACGACTGCTTGCCAGGGCACGCAGCAGCAGCGTTGCAACCCTGGAACCCGAAGTTGCTCAGCTGCGGCCTATCGAGCCGTCCCCAGCAAGCAGCGGGCGGACAGAGCGCCGGGCTCCGCACGACAGCCCGCCGGAATTGTGCACCCGGAGCAACATCGTCCCTGGTCCAAAGCCACAAACGCGACAGAAGAAGCTTTTGCAGCTTCAGGAGGTTGTGCTGGAGCCTGACAGCGCCCGCGCGACAGAGGAGGCCTCGGACATCGAGGTGCGCCAGCAGGCTGTGGTTAGTCGGGCAGGCAAGGCAAACGTGCCGAGCAGTGTAACAGATCACAGCACCAGCGACAACAATTCGTTGCACAGAGCAGGCCGCAACGCGAAGCAGGGCCCCAGTTCGACCACCACAATTACGTCGCGCAAGAAGCTCTCAGTGCGCGCTGCGCTGGCCGAGGCGGCGCAGCAACGCGCGCTCGCAGCAGCCTCCAACGCTACCGCTGCTGCAAGTGGCTCTGCGGCGGCTTCCAAGACAGCGTGCGATGAGCCCCTCACTGTGCGCCCCGCAGCTTCGGCTCGCTCCGCCAGTCTTCCTGCAGCAGGTCGTACACAGGCTGCGACCAGCAGCGCCTCCCCACACCCGCCGCCGCCACAGCAGCACCAACACCAGCGTGCCCAGCAGCAGCCCGGGAAAGGTGTCAACGCCAAGCACGTTGGGGCCGTGGCCGCAGCACCTGCCGCTGGCACCTGGCCCAAGCGGTACCCGGGCGTGTTGGATATTCGGAAGGAGGGCAACATAGCAGGTGAGCGCCTGCCCATGAGTCCCGGAAGTCCGGAACCCCGCCTACCCTAGTCTCTGCCAGTTCACCTGCAACTGGGTCACTTGCGTGCAGTGGCAGCCCACACCCACAGTAACTGGCAAGCACGGTGCTTGTTATGACCACCAAAGTTCATACCGATTATATGTCCTGAGTGGCCTGAACAGGGCTGCCTCCCGTCCATCGTTACCCCCCTCCTATACACACACACACACCACTCACGCTACACGTACACATACAACCTCCGCAGGTGCAACCCTGTTGTCGCTCATGCGCGAGCACGGCAGCGTGTGCGTGCGCGCCAGCAGCGGTGAGCAGCTCTACCAGGCGGCACGCGTGATTGCGGGGTGCGCCCACTACCTGCACCTCACACGCGGAGAGGTGAGAGTCTGAGAGAGCAGGCCTCGCCTGACTGACAAACTGACACACTCAACCACCTGCAGCACATGAAACATGGCCACAGTGCTGCTGCAACACATGTACGACGTGCAGCCCCAACTTTCAACGGCACTGTTGTGATGTGGCATATTCCGATGTGCATAAAGCGACATGCGGATTTCTTGCATCGAGCGCACCTCCACCGCCAGGCGAAGGGCGCTTGTCGCTGCCTCGCCTCGGCAGGTTTGGCGTCAGCAAGCGCCCACGGTGAATGTCCCCAGGCACTGCTCGTCCATGCAGCGTCCCTTGTCCGCCACTTCATCACAGGACGCTGCATGGACGAGCAGTGCCTGGGGACATTCACCGTGATATCGTGGTTGTCGAGTGGAGTGGGATAGCGCTATGATTGGTGTCAAGCTTCACTGCACTGTGACTTGCTCCGCCCGCCGGCCTGGCATTAAGCACGACAGGGATGTTGCATGTCCCGCACCCACAGCATGCCTGCATGGCGGGCAGCCACGTGCTCAATCTGCCCGTAATTACCTGTTCTGTGCAGGCGCTGTTGGTGCGACCCCGCGTGGATAGCCCGTACTACACCGTACCGCATCTGGGCTCGGACCCAGGTGCAGGAGATCACTCGTACTACACTGTACCGCATCAGGAGTCGGACGCAGGTGCAGGCAGCGGGCAGCCCGGCAGGAGCAGCAGCGGTGCTGCTGGTCCAGCCACGGTCCAGGCACGGGCCCCGCCAGCACCGGCACTAGCAACACCACAGCTGCAGCTTAGCGCTCGTTCACCAAATTTGCATGCACCGACACATGCAGCAGGGGAAGGCGCCAGTCTAGATACGGCTGCCCGCACGACAGCAAGCGGGGCTGGGCAGTCGCTTGAGACAGCTGCGCGTTCGCAGCCGCGCGTGGGCAGCGGGCTTAGTACAGCAGTGCTGTCGGCGCCGCCCTCGCGGCCTGCACGTGCAGGGCCTGCAGGCGCAGACCGCAGCGCTGTTGACGGCCCGCACGCTGGCGGGATGGACTGCTGGCTGCGTGCGGTCGCTGATCTGTTTGGGGAGAGCGGCGGCGTTGAGGCGGAGCGCCAACCGCAGCAGCCTGAGGCTGGAGGCCAGCAGATGACTGCGCAGCAGCGGGAGGTAGCAGCAGCAGCAGGGGGCCGCATCACCGCTGCCCCCGTTAGCAAACCAGCAGCTGTTCGTGCACCCAGTACACCAGCGACAGCCGCCGACCCAGATCGGGACCAGCGAGCCGCTGCTGACCCAGATCGGGATGTGGGCGCGGATGCCGCTCAGCGGCGGCCCCGCCTGGAGTCCTGCATGCCGCTGCCGGATTTAATAGTGCGGCGCTCCGCCGCCGCCGCGCAGCTGCTGGGCAGCGCACGCGTGGCGCTGGTGCAGGGCCGCCTCAGCCGGCCGCCGCTGCGCGTGGATGCGCGCGTGCGGCCCGTGGCGCTGGCGGACGCAATGGTGGCGCTGCTGCTGACAGACAGGTAAGAAGCGCCGTGAGATCATAGTCGAGCATACACGCATGTCTGGGTCAGTGGGTGGGTGGGTGAATGGCTGGATGGGTGTGATAAGGGCACGTGCATTAGGCATGAGAACTCGACAGCAACAACAACATAGGGTCCAACCTGTACGCACAGTCACCCCCCGCGTGTGTGCGTCACATCGTTCAAGGATGCACATGCTCTTGTACTTGTACAAATGGCACGGATATGCCATGGATGTGCCATGGATAGCCGGCTCAGCTCATCGCCCGACGTTTACACATTTGTTGCTGTTGGTTTGTTGCGTGTGCGTCTTGCCCACCCCCCACCCCTCCTAAGGGTCAATTTGCGTGACCCTGGGTGCATATGTTGATAACATGATGCATATGTTAATTGACTACCGTATCGACGTTCCTCCATGCGCAGGCTGGCCGTGGTGCAGTGCGTGGGTGAGCGCTCGGTGGCCACCGCGCTGCAGGCGGTGGCCAACCTCATGTGGCGCAAGAAGCTATGCAGCCGCTTCCACGTCGTGGCCGCGCTCAGCGCAGAGACGCAGCGCGCGCCGCCGCCGCACGCAACCTCCGCCACCCGCGCGAGCACGCGCGCAGAAGACGACGCCGATGACGCGTACATCGCCGCCGCCGCGGGGTACCGCTGGCGCACCCCTCCGCCACAGACATCGCAACGCACAGGCGCCGGCACTGTTGGCGGCAACAGCGGCGGTGTTGGTAATGCGGATGGTACCATAGAGGTATTTACGTTGTGGCTGATGGCGCTGCCGCACGGCGCGCTGGCAGACAACGAGGTCGCCATGGGAGGCGTCAGCGGCGGCGCCGGCAGCGGCGCGGGCGCGTCGTCGTCCAGGGAGGGGGGCGGCCGTGGCGGCGGCGCACCTGCTGTGCGCATCGCGCACCCCTTCCAGGCGTAATGCCCCTTTTAGTTGCAAAACAATAGGAGTGCAGGAGGTCTGTCGATGACCCGGAGAGAGTGAATAAACATGCGCTGCCAACACCAGCAGCGTCAGGCGGAGATGCCAACGGATGAGGCGCTCGCGCACAGGGTGTGTACGTCAGTCGCTGCCAGCTGGCGTGATGCGCCGCAAGTCGCGTTTCTTTCAATACTCCGTTTTGGTTACCGGTAATTCTCTGTTGTGTTCACCTGTCTCATTATCCGTTTGTTTACCTGCAACATGCGGGCTGCATGTTTGTCTCATTTTTGGTACAGCTTTGTTTGTGTGGGCTTTATCGCTTTCCTTATGACTCAGCTGGCCCCCGTTTGTTCACCAGACAGGTGAGATGTGCGGTTGCATCCCCCTGTAGGGTGCATTGGTGCGGTACATATTGTACCGCACCACACCCATCCCTCTGGCATCCCGCTGTGCACGTGTACAATTCGCACGTGTGATATTTTCCGTCTACTGACGTGCTACCCACCTCGAATGCCGTGGCGCGTGTGCTAGGCAGGCAGGGGTTGTGCTTTCGCAAGATACAACGCGTCCTGAACTGACACACCAGCAGGCCTTGGGATCATGCCATGTGAATGCCATGCTCATCCCATGCAGATGCGCCGCCCAGCTACTAGGCTTAGGTTACAGCACGGCTGGCACCGAACTCAAACCTCTGACCCCTCTACTCGCTGCGCTGCCTCTGCTCATGGTCACATGGACCATGCACGCGTTGCAGCCGAACGAACCCTTCCGCATGTCCCAGTTTGAAACATTAATAAGTGTATGAATGTGGTGCAGGCCCTCCCGCCCGCTGAACCCCATGCACGCCGGATTGGCTGTGGTGGGTTGTCAATTTGTTTTTGTTATATAACGCATCCACAACGCGTGTTTACATTTGCGTCGCCGTTTTGCGCGTACTGCGGTGCCCTCGATCGTCAGCCTGGATTCTCCACTGAACCGCCCAACCAAAAGGGCACTGGGCCACCTGGATGGTTGGTGCCTCTGCTGGTCAGGCCGTGCATGGTAATGAAAACATGTCTGCCTACTACCTACGCTGCTGAGCGCTGAGCGCTACGCCTGCTCCAGGCAAACAGCAGCGCCAAGGGCGCGACTGCGCGAGTGTGCCGACGAGTGCCGACCCGCACGCTGTAATTAAAGCTGTCCATGTCCGCATCTTCTGCGCGCAATGCTCGGAAGCGCGACGCTCATGCAGTCAGTTAGTTGGGACAATGCTGTGTTTGTTTGGTTGTATGGTGGCGTACTGTGTGCCGGCGGGCCACATGGATCAACGCAGTCGCAGACGAAGTGCATGAAAGGACGGAGGGGTGGAAGGGAAGCCCAGGGTGTGGTAGGTGAGGAAGCGCGTGGAGGCAACAGCGTGCCTGCCCAACAGTCAGCAAGGCGCAGCAGGCGGGCGGGTTCGGTGCTGCATGCCAGTCAGTGGACAGGGCTTCAAAGGTCAAACAAACGCACCAGCGCTTTGACGCTGAGAGTGTGCGTGGCCATGGCCCCGCCTGAGCGAGGCACTACCGAACGTGGCGGCCAATAGAAGAGGGGGAGGGGCTTGTTGGCGTTGGGTGGTTGAGGCACGGTTCATGTTTATTGTTTGTTGATGCCAGCGAATATCAGCTATGCATATGCTTGTGAGGATGAATGCGTGGAGATAAACGCATGTACAGGGATGAGGGCACGGTACGTGCGTGCATGCATGTGAAAGGTGAATCAAATGAGCCTAGCCTAGCACCAGGCCATGGCTGCTACCACTTCTTCTTGTTAGGCTGCTGCCCACTCGCTGGGTTCTGCTTGCGTCGCGCCACCTGATCGTGCGTGGGCTGCCACCCGTCGTCCAGCATACGCTGCACGACGCGCACGATGTTGCGCGTGTCGTCTATCCCGCTGTGGGCGTGTCCCTCAAACACTAGGCCCGAGCTTTTCAACAGCGAGTCCAAGCCCCTCGCAGTCACGCCGTACAGCGCACTAAATGCCTGCTTGATGTTTATCCACTGCCCCAGCAGCGCGGGCGGGCGAGAGCTAGCCCCAAGGCTGAGCTGGGCTGGCAACATCCGCTGGAGGTCCCAGTCTCCACACGTGACGCAGACTGCGTTCTCCTGCGTGACGTTGTTTTCATAAAGGAAGCGCCCGACGCGGTTCAGCACGTCGTCAAACGTATCGGCGGCGTCCACGGTGTCTTGCGTAATAGACGTGAACTGCGTGCAGAAGGCGCTTAGCGTGGGGTGCACCACGGGCCTTACGTACTCATGGAATTCCGCAACGACCTGCGTGCAAGCGCCAGATTGTGAGCAAAGTCGGTACTTTTATGGTACCCAGTGGCACCATGACCAGCATGGACACATGTTTGTAAACAGCAAACAAGGCAGTGGCAGTGGGTGTAAATTATCCACTGTCGGTTCAACCAGGCCAAACACCGGTGATGTACCCTGGATGTGCCCGTGATACACGGGGAAACAACATTTGATGAGCAGACCACCGCAGCACCAGCTGCTGCGTGTGTGGTGTATGCGTCAGCACTCAGGCACGTTGTTTTGCCACAAAGCCAGCAGGTGCTGCCCCCAGCTGCCTCACCTGGCGGCTCTCGACGTCCACCACGACGATCGGGAACTCAATGATTTCCTGTGGAGATGTCTGCGTTGGCGTGTCACACGTGGCCTCGAAGTCCAGGACTACCAAATACTTGAAGTCTGCTGGTGCAGCTTTCCAGCTTGCGACTGGCCTGAGCACTTGGCCGCTCATCCTGCTTGACAAACGTGTTTGGGTCCTGTGGATACGCAACTGTGCTTGTGAAGGTCCAGGCCTTGTCAGGGCACAACGAAACCTGGATGTCCAGCTGGCAAGTACAAGAGCAGGGTGTTGTGTGTTGAGGTGCATGGGGTTATGTAGAGGTGGGCCTGGGAGAAGGCCAGGCCTTTTGGATGGCCCTCGGGTGGTTTTCCCCAGCAGGCCTGCACATGCTGCCCTGCATACTGAATCGCTCCGTTGCCAGCTTCATCCCAGATGACAGCACGTCGGCAGGCATGACACAGCAGGTAAAAACGTGTACGCTCAAACAACAAGCGTACGTAAACAAGCATATTTGGCATCGAGCGATTGCCTGCGAGTGTTGCCGTTGAGCAGAAAGGGTTGTGACTTGGCATGAGCGGGAGGGCGTGAACCCCTTAATGCTGAATGCTGAGGCGGGCATGGTCCTCTCAGGGTGCTAACGTGCATCTAATCGGGTCCTTCAAGAGGGCTTCAAGCGGCAACGGCGTGCTTCAAGCAAGCGGCAACAGCGTGAGCGCGGCCAGGCGTGTGTGGGCGCATGACGGCGTACAGGCACTATACATGGCGGGCTCACATTAAAATAGACAAAGGCACGGAGCACACACAGGAGGCACGCAAATGCTGCGGCTACAGTGCCAAGCAATACACTGCGCAAAGGACAGATGCATGCATGCCTGTGCCAAACAACCACCCGCCACTGGCAGGCCTGGGGTCACCCCCAACACGCCTGGCTGGAGCGTAGCTCAGCAGGTTGGTGTTACCTGCATGCACGGCATGGGCGGCGCTGTCACAGGGTGTGTCTTAAACGGGACAGCCCCGTAGCTGCAGCGTTTCGCAAAGACGGAGGACGGCACCGTGCGCGCGGCATACATGTGGTGACTCAGGAGTATTTAGGGGTAGGAAGGGGGTGCTGAATAGGCGCCACCTCGGGCTGATTCTGCTTACGGCAGCCCTGCCCAGTCCAGGCTGATTCTGCTTGCGGCAGCCCTGCCCAGTCCAGTTCCTCCTGTAGTCCAGCAGGGCTGTCTGGTGGCAACTAACACCGTGCTGCATGGCAGACGCGACGCTCACATCAAGGCGAGGCCCTGCAGGTCATCATCACGCAGGCACCCAGAGGAGTGAGAGGGGCCGTGGTAGGCCGCATGGTGAGCCTGCAACGTGCACTGCAGTGCGGCGCAGCCCAGTGCACAGGAGGGTTCCCCCTTCTCCTCGCACCCACCCACTGACAAGCAGGCCAGGGGAGACTAGAGCACCGGCAACTGATGCAACCCCGCTGACCCACGGTGCCGCAGCGAGCGCCAGCATGCGGGCACAGGGATGCCGAAGTATGTGGCCTGGGAGTGACGGCGGGAGCCTGAAACAGCTATGCGTGAGCTACGAGGCCGATGCCTGACTCGCCTGCCGGCTTTGAGCCGTCGCCCTGCCTCCCTCCTGGCTGGAGCCGCGCCCAACTGCCACCCGCTGCGCAATCACTGCGCATCAGAATCCCCTCAGCCCCTTCCTGCATGGATGCATGCATGCAGGGGTATGTCGCCACTGTCTCTCGCCACATTGTCATGCACAAAACGCGTGCCTGCCGCGCGTGGGCACGCACGCGTATGCTCGCCGGTTGCGCTGCCATGCACGCAGCGCCCCAAGCGACCATGTGCTGTGCATGACAGCCCAGAATGTCTGTCACGTGAGAGTCTGGAGGTGTCAGGCCTGTGTGTGAAGTTGTGTGTGAAGAATGCACGAGCAGCCAGCCAACCAGCTGACTGCTGGCGAGGAGCCAGCCACCAGTGCCCGCGAGTGTAACGGAGGGTGTGACGAATGGACAGTGCGCAGTAGTCCTGCGGTGCAAATACTCGTGCTGAAGGCTACACAACTCTGACAAGGGCTTTCTACTAGGCATTGCTTGGCATTGGAGGCAGCAAGCCTTGGAGCAAGCAACACACACTCTCACACTTGACTTCAAATCGCGGGTGGGTGACCGCGGGAAGGCCATACATTTGATTCGGGGGCTGCAGTACAGAAAGACCGGTGTGCGAAAACTTTATCTCCCCAAACTGACCCCCGGTGCTGGACCTTTTGCACCGAAACCCATCTCCTGAAGTCCTGTCCTGGTGAGACTGTTGTGCTTTACTGTACTGGTGTGCCGTGGCGTGTCAGTCGCACCGGTGAGACAGGTCGGTTCCTTCGCAGAGCGGTCGTGACAGACACTCGCACTTAGCTGACACTTACTTCGCCTTACGCCTGGGTCGCCTCGCACGCGGGAAAAGCGGCCACCCTGCCTGCTGTCTCCTTCCTGCCAACCGCCACCGACACTGTTCGCTCACACGATGGCAAGACAGCGGCCCACTGGGGCCTTGATCTTTGCAGCCTGGGCAGCCTTATGCTGCCTACTTGCAGCTGTATCGTCAGAGACGGTGCTGCCGTACACGAGCATCACGTGGAAACCGGACGGCAGTGGAGCCAACGTTGCGCTGAACCTCACGGTCACGCTGTTCCATGGCGCACCAAACTGCTTTGCCAGGCCCATACTCCTGGTCAACGGCATTTTCAAGCCCACTATTGAGGTTGCTCAGGGGGACACACTTAAGGTGAGCGGGCAGCAGACGTTCACGTTCCCACCATGACACGTACAGCCAGTAGTGAAATGCATGCCGCCGTGGCGGTAGCGGGGGCGGTCCGAGCACTTCCTAAGACGCCCTGAATGGCTCAGCATCAGCATGCCAGGTACTCAGTGAACGTAGAGCAGGTGTTGTGTTGTTGTGGTCAAGCCCAGTGCCTTTTGACTTGGGTTCGAGCTGCCTGAACTTGACCTTATCTTGGCACCGTACTTGCTCGAACTGGCTCCTGGACCAATTGCTACTGCCATGCATGACTCCATTACAACAAGATATGCTGCACTTGGCGTTTGTGGCTTACAGTTGCAAGCTGGAGCGCTTGCAACCGGCTTGCACTGGCCATGCAGCCCTAAACTGCAGCATCTGGAGCGCTTGCACAGGGCTGCACAGGGCGGGCTTCACGCCCATCAGCAAGCTGAAGCATTTTTCCTGCTTATGCAAAGCTCACTGTATGCAAAACTCGCAGCTTGTGCACTGTTGGCATCTCACAACACCCCGCTCACTTTATCCGGTGCAACGATGTGGACACAGTTGTTCAGACCTCTGACATATGGCCTGACTCAATTGTGCTGGTACACCTGAGCAGATTCGTTGGAACAACGCAATTCCCACAACGTTCCCGGCCGTTTCCGATGGTTTGTCGATTCACTACCACGGGCTGTCACAACGCGGGGCTGCCGCCTGGCTTGATGGTGCCTCCTACACAAACCTGTGCCCCATTCCTCCCGGTGGCACCTTCGAGTACCAGTTTGACGTAAGTCTCTCACTGTCACACAAACTGTGTGCGGTACTGCAGGTGCTGACAGGGCGCAATACAGCACCGGGAACACACGCTGCCTAGTTGACACTGAGCCTTGCACAAGAGAGTCCCAACAGTGTAAACATGCGCAGTTCTCACGTCTCTCTTGCTGTTGCGACCCTTGTTTATGGAAATCAGATGGAATCACACATTATTCCATTACTAATCGCTACGCTTTTGCGCGAAACAGCCACGAACGTACGCAACACTGCTTGCAGAATTTGACCAATACCTCACTGCTTGTGCCCTCACAGATCACGGACCCACCCGGGACCTACCTGTGGCATGACCACTCAGCGGGGTGGAAGGGTGACGGCCTCTCCGGCCCGTTCATCATCCGCCCCCGCCGCATCGTTCCTGCACTGCCCTCCATCGACCCCTCCGTTGACTTTTACAACTACGCGCCCGAGCTGTGGACGTATGACGACGAGCGCACGATTCTCATCTCCGACTGGTACGACCATACTCTGATTCTGCGTGATATTCCAACTGGTGTGGCGGTTGAATGCACCCTGACGTCGTGTATTCGGCTGTTGCTGGCGAGTGTGTGTGGCTGCTATTGTGGCTGCTGTGGTGTGACTGCTGGTGATTGCTTCAGGGAGACTCCTTACTGTGTGACTTGCACCACGTGCATGTACCACAGTGCGTGTGCCGGTACTGCGTTGCGGCTGCCTCTGCTGCAACGGCGGCAACGAGGCTGCGTCAGTTGGCAGGGGCACCTTCACCAGTTGTGTGTGCATGTCCCTGATACCAAGTGCTGCTGGTGCCCTCCCTCGCTTATATGATGCGCAGGTACGACACCCCCCTGAACGTGCTGCTGATGCGCCTCAACCCGTAAGTGACACATGCACGACGAATGCAGAATGCTTGCTTGGACCGCTCAACCCCTGGCTGATGCCATGCATATACACACAGCCACATGCAATACAGCACTTGATGCGAAGTTGATTCTACGTGGTAGCATATGAATGCTTAATGGATTACAATGCGCCCGCCTGAGCACCCCTGCCAGCTCCCCTCAACTCCTGGGTTGTCCTGGGTGCACCCCTCCCCTGCCCCTTTGTATTACATCATCCGCACCCCTGCAACCCCGCTGGTGACATGTCCCGCTGCTCCACATACGTGTGCAATGCCTTCGCTTGCACGCATGTGCCGGTGCTGCCACAATCCACAATCCACAATCCACAGACCGTTTGACCCGGCGCGTGTGACGCCCAACTCCGGAGCGTTCACCTGGATAGGCAACCCGCAGGCAAGCCATGTAGACACCGGCTGGCATACATGCACCGCATGCACCCTCCAGATTTGATATGATGTCCTGTGCATGCGTCCAGCCGCATCCGTCCAATGCATGCATGCATGCATGTCATCCGCGACCCGCCCGGGCGGTGGACGCATTTGCTCTTGACCCACCCACCATGCTTGCGGAGCTGTACAGCAGCGTTGCAAACAATCTCAGCAGGCTGCCTGTGCAATTGCAGGCTTGCGCTTTCTATGCCATTTGCCAACAACCACTCACCACCGGCAATCCCGTGTGCACGCGCATGCGCATGTGTGATTGACGGAATGCCCCCCCTCCCTGTACCAAGCGCAGACGGTGCTGGTGAACGGAAAGGGCTACTATGCAGACTGCCCGCTGTACCCCGGAACGGGCGGCGGCGCGCTGCCCGTGTGCAACCCCACGCTGTTGACCATCCCCCCCGGCCGCTCCACCGCACAGCCATGGGCCTCGCCCACAAACCCAGGTGGGTGCGGTGGGCCGGTGGAGCATGCGTGGCGCTGTGCTTGTTCAGCCAAGCGCCGGCTGACGAGCACCCGGCAACTGCATGCGCCCAGCAGAATGCGGCGCACTGTGCATATATAGTGTGCACGCCCTGTGAAGTAGGACGGGGGCTGTATCGAACAGTGGCATGCTCGGCTGCGGGTGGCGCTGTTGTGGACGAGCGAGCGAGTCTAAGAGCACCCAGCAGGCAAGCTGAAGCCGCAGGGCAGTGTGCTATTACTCCCAACCTTCTACGTAGGTGCACCACCTATGTACCTGTCAGTACCTAAGTAGCACGCATGGTTTAGGAATTAAGCTTGTTGCAGCCCGCCCTGGTGATGCAGCGCACTTCCCCCCCCCGTATGCCCACCAACCCCCCTCCCCGGATTGTGCACCCCCTTCCCCCTTCACAGGCTGCACTCATGACATCATCAAGGTCAACCCCGGCAAGACGTACCGCCTGCGCATCATCTCCGGTGCGCTGCTGGTGTACACCACAGTGTGCTTTGAGGGACACAGCGTGCAGATTATTGCGCAGGACGTGACGCCCACTGACCCCATCACATACAACTGCGTAGACGTCAACAGCGGGCAGAGGTGCGAGACTGTGGCGGAGCAACCCTGAACCCTGAACCCTCTGGGGGGGGATCGCAAAGGAGGGGAGGGGAGAGTGACGAGGAGGGGAAAGGTGGCAGGGGAAAGGGGGGAGTGACAGGAAGGGGAAAGGGGGGAGTGACAGGAACGGAGGCCTGTGTACGTGGGAGAGAGCCAGCGGCGCGGTGTATGTGCATGGGGAGGAGACTGACCGCCCCTTGCCTTTGCTTGTGTGGGCGAGCGTGTGTGTTGGGCAGCCATGCCAGAGGCACACCGCCATATGCTGGCTCACCCCGACTCAAATGGCGGGGCAGCGGAACGTACTCATGTGGGCTCACAGTTCAGGTTGGGTTCACTAGGCCCACTGACCGCGGGCATATAGGATGTACCCCACACCTGCCACTGACCAGCTGCGTGTCTTGTCTTATGTTGTGCCGTGTGGTGATCAGGCTGGACGTGCTGCTTACAGCCAACCAGCCCGCAGCCAACTACTGGATCACCGTGAGTACTGCATACTATACTGCCTGTACTGCCTGTACCAACCACGATGACGTAATGCAAAATATGTGCATCGTACACCGGCAGCGAGCGCATCCAGCAGCGCACTTTGTATGGCTGACGGCAGGCCGTCAAATCCGCTGTCTCGAGGTGTGAAACACCGACAAGGGCATTCGGATAGCTTTGCTTGGTGCCGTCTCCGGCTGAGCGCCCCACCTTGTGCTGTGTGCGCTGTGTTTCGCGTCCTCACGAACAGGTCATATCCCAGTACAGGGCAGGAGCGCCGTCCGGCTTTGCAGTGCTGCAGTACGATGGCCAGCCCGACGCGCTGCCCACAACCGCCCCGGCGCCCGCCTCCACCCCCGCATGGACGCTTGCACAGACATCCGCGGTGAGTCGTGATGGCGGCGGCGGGGGCTGTGGCGGTTTTGACCGTGAAGCGTGCACGTTGTGTGTAGGTGCATCAGGCATGCATTACAGAGGAGTATAGAACACCTACCTGTTGCCTGATTGCCGCGCCAGCTGCGGAAGACTCTATCCGCCACAACCTGCGCTGCGACGCGCTGGTGGTTGTTCCTTCAAGGTGCCTCCACTAGTACATCAGCTATTGAATCACCAAGTGAAGCGGCAGCTGATGGATGGGTGCCAGACTGCCAGTGCATTCACGCTCTGCCTTGTGCAGGCCTTGGTTCAGCGACCACGTGAGCTGTGGTGCACGAATGCAAAGCATGTAGCACAAGCACCGGCGCAGCATCACGTGGCGGCAGGGGCGGCGCCCTGCACGGAAACCTCTAAAAACCTAAATCCTAAAATCCTACCTGCCTGCCTGCAGGTGGTGACGCGCGCTGACCTGTTGAGCCCCTCCACAATCCCAGACGCCGGCAAGCAGTTCCTGCACTACGGACAGGTGTGTGCATGACGCATCATGAGTTACTGACTCATGCTTAACTCATGACCGATGCTGAGTCATGTGCCGTGAATCCCGTGATGCATCAGCACACAGATGCATGATGGCATGCTGATCGGACAGAACGACAGATGCATGTGGTATGGTGCACCGCATGCAAGCTGGCAGCGCCACTGCCTTGTCATTGTGCAGTGTAACCTGCACGGCAGGTTAAACACGCGTTGCGCTGTAGAGGGGGGGGCATATGCAGTACATCTGCTGGGGCCACTGGGGGTTCAAGCTTAAAGCTTCAGCGCGGATAGCGCTTGAATGACGCAAGCGGCACACTCAGAGCGACACTTGACCGTTTGTGCAGTTGGGGGTGTTCACGAAGGTCGTGCTCGCAAACTGTGTGTGTACTGCAGGTTTCCCTCAAGCCCCCTGCGTTGGCCACCAAGGTCTTCACGGTGAACTTCTCACAGCCACTCATCCAGGCAGATGGGTCAATCAAGTAAGCGTGCGTGCAGCGATCAACCCCTATTCAGTTGAGCTGCGTCACGCGTGCTGACCAGCCATGACTCATGGTTTCCTGCAAGCTGACACCTCGCTCACATACGCATCGTGGCCGAAGAAGGTACAGTGCACGTTACCCAGTACACAAGATACGTGCACCGGCAGAAAGAGCAGGGTGCAAGCGGGCAGCTAAAGTGGCCTCTGTTTCCAGCCTGGCTAAGCGGCTCTGTGTCAAGCGCGAGCGTGCAGGACTGCAGGCTATGGGCAAGTGAGCAGTGGGATGCAAGCTCACTGGCTGCCTTCACCTCCACAGTGCTACGAGGGTGCCCCTTGAAGCACGAGATCAGGACAAAATGACAAATGCTGCTGTACTGTGCAGCACATGCGATTCACATCCGATCGTAAGGAATTCTGTGCATGTGTACATCCTCCATGCATGCATGCTTGCATGAAGGCCATGCAGTTATGCATGCATGTATGTATGCATGTGGGTGCCATGCATGGTGTGCGTGACCTGGCATGCGTGCCTGGCTGGTGGTGGCATGCATGCGCAGGTGGGCGCTGAACAACATCGCTCAGCCGCGCAACCCCCCTTGCACGCCCCTAATGGAAACTCTGTACG
>BDDA01000956.1:2014-13296 GCA_001662385.1 Chlamydomonas asymmetrica | reverse complement strand
GGGGAGGGGAAAGGGGGGGGAGGGGGGAGTGACGGGGAGGGGAAAGGGGGGGGAGTGTCGGGGAGGGGAAGGGGGACCTGGGTACGGAGAGCGTCCCACTGGGGCAACGTGTGCGTGTGACAAAAAGAGTTCCCGGGGGGCCATGTAATATGATTTCCGTGAGGCCATGTTTGCAATGCGCATGGGGGCATTCAGTGTGTGCGGGGAGTTTGACCGCCACCAAGTCAGCTTGTGTGGGCGAGCGTGTTGAGCAGCCGCATGCTGCAGCAGGACACCGGCCACATGCTGTCTCACCCTGCCTCAAAGGCGGACAGGGGAACGTGCTCATGTTTGCTCACACTTCAGGTTGGCGATATGACCGCATGTGTCTACCCACACCTGCCACTGACCGGTCGCATGTCTTGTCTTGTGTTTTGCCGTGAGGTGGTCAGGCTGGACGTACTGCTGACTGCCAACCAGCCTGCAGCCAACTACTGGATCACCGTGAGTATCGCATACTATACCGCCTGTACCGGTCATAAAACCGGTCGGCGGAGATTTGTCATCAGGACGACAAATCTCTGCCACGTTTGCGAGTAGCGAGCGCACCCAGCAGCGCACTTTGCGTGCACCAACACAGAGCCCGGCTGACGGCGGCACGTAGGGTTCGCTGCCTGCAGGTGTGAAGCACCGATGCTGGCATTTGGATAGCTTTGGTTCCGCCTCCGGCTGCGCCTCACATTGCATTTTCTGTGCTGTGCGCGATTCAATCGTGTACAGGTCATTTCCCAGTACAGGCCGGGTGCGCCGTCCGGCTTTGCAGTGCTGCAGTATGATGGTCAGCCCGACGCGCTGCCCACCACCGTCCCGGCGCCCACCAGCACCCCCGCATGGACGCTTGCGCAGACAACCGCGGTGAGTCATGGTGGCGACGGCGGGGGCAGCCGTGGTGATGTATGTGAGTTGTGCACAGTGTGTGAGTCATGCATGCATGCAAGAGGAGTTGAGAACACCTGCCTGCTGCTTGATCGCCGCGCCAGCTGCGGAAGACTCTATCCGCCACAACCTGCGCTGCGAAGCGCTGGTGCTTGTTCCTTCAATGTGCCTCCCCTAATACACTATCTATTGAATCAGCTGGTGAACTGGCAGCTAGTGATTGAGGTGCCAGCGCATTCACGCTCTGCCTTGTGCAGGACTTGGTGTAGCGAGCATGCAGCGTGAGCAGCACTCCATGTGCATGGATCATGGTGCACAGATGCAAAGCATACAGCGCGAGCAACGGTGCACCATCATGCGGCTATGCGGATGCACACGGGGTACCCTACAGCCCTAAAACCCCAAACCCTGCCTGCAGGTGGTGACGCGCGCTGACATGTTGAGCCCCTCTACCATCCCGCCTGCCGGCAAGCAGTTCCTAATCTACGGACAGGTGAGCGCATGACTCATCATGACTCATGCATTAAGCTTCACGTCTGAAGCTGAGTAATTTGCCATGCACAGTGCATCAGCATACACGGATGCATGGTGGCATGCTCGCTTTGCAGGACGATAAACGTAGCGGTAATGCACCGGGCGCAAGCTGGCAGAGCCACTGCCTTGTCATAACGCAGTGTGGCCTGCACGGCAGATGAAACGCACATGCCTCTGTAGCAGGGGCGCCATGTGCAGTACGCTACCGGCCAGTGAATACCATGTTATCGGGCGGATCAATGCTGAAAGCTTCTGCACGGTTAGCGCCCGGATGAGTCGAGCGGCGCACTCGGAGCGACACTTGACCATTGCTTGCCGTTGGGGGCAATCTTAAAGGCTGTGTGGGCGTGCATGTAAACTTTGCGTGTACTGCAGAAGTCCCTGAAGCCCCCTGCGATGGCCACCAAGGTCTTCACGGTGAACATCTCACAGCCCCTCATCCAGGCGGATGGCTCCATCAAGTGAGCATGCGGCCTGCCATCAGTTATGGTGCTGTGCGTGTGCATTCATGCATGCATGCATCCATGCAGGGGCTATGCATGTGTGTGCATTGACACGCGTGATCTGGCTTGCATGCGATGCGGTGGTGGCATGCACACGCAGGTGGGCGCTGAACAACATCGCTCAGCCGCGCAACCCCCCTTGCTTACCCCTGATGAGCATTCTGTACAACGATAAGAAGGTGAGATGAGTGCTTGGGGGGGGAGGGGAAGGGGAAGTGTGAGGGGGATGAGCGAGGGATGAGGGGGGAAGGGGAGCGGAGGGGAGGGTGCACCCAAAACGGTTGTTGTGTGCCCCTTGATCGCCTGATATGGCTGCGACGGCATGCCCTAGAGCGACACTGAGATGAGCCGGCATCACCATCCCCTTCCATGAGGCCATGCTTTCATCGGGGGCCCGCTAGGGTGCATGTGACAGCGTCAGCGCCAGCCCCGGCTGGCTGGTGGTGTCCTGCCGGCTTGCTGAATGGCAAGCAAGCATGGGGATGCGCATGTCTACCCGAGCAACACGCATGCGCATGCGCATGCATGGGCTACTACGGCTGCTGCTGCTGCAGGCACTCCAAAAGTACCTGGTGAACAGTACCACCTACAACGGCACCCAGGGCCTCATTTCCATCTCCGTCGGTACCGCCCAATCCGCGCCAATCTACCTAGCAGGGACGACCCCCAACCCGCTCTACCCCTCCCTGGGCACACACATCCTGCAAACAAAGAAGGGGGACATCATTGATGTGGTGAGTGGCCCCCGACTGGTCATGTGCTGACACCAGTGACGTGTCCCCCGTTGCTTGTGGAGTTGTGTGTTACGGCTGGAGCGTGGCGGCTGAACAGGCAATGCTCACCACAGGATGGGGCAAACACCGGTTGTACTGTAAGGGTGCATGTACCCATATGCGTGTTGCGTGTATGGTGTATCGGTATGTGTGTGCAGGAGGCAGGACGTGGGCACACGCACATGAGCGCCGATCTGTGATGCACCCACCAATGCATGAGCGCCCGCAGCCTCACGAATCCCCCCCCCTCACAGAGGCTGCTGTGACAGCTCTGGCAGCCCGTCTGCCTGCACAATCAATGGGCAGCATCATCAGCGCACTGAGGATGTAGCTGCCGCATGCTGCCCTGCTTGAGGACCTCGGATGTTCTGTGCGCGGATCAGTTGAACCTGACTACCGTATCAGAACCTATGGTACGGTGATTAACCGCAGCTGGTTAAAACTTGGGTAATGCTGATCCAGCGGCATCGCCGTGCCTGACGCCACGCTGGTGCTGCGCCTCGCTCACTCCTGTTGCGCAGGTGATCAACAACGGCCCCGCCAACGGCTACAACGGCGACTACCGCCCCAATGGCGCAGGAATTAATCGTACCGCCCAGGAGCAGCACCCCTTCCACCTCCACGGACACCACTTCTGGGTGAGTGCAGTACGGTACTGTGCGGTAAACTGTGAGGCGGTACAATGCCAGAGCACAGCGAGCCAGCCGTACAACGTGATCGGGGCATGCATCTGCCATTCTTCATGCATGAGCGATTATTTATGGGCGTTTGGATCAGGCAATGCATGGACAGTTCCGACATGCTCTCATCTGACAGTCCTCATCTGACACTGCTGGCCTGACCATGCATGTGGCCCGGTACAACAGACGTAGCTGTCCTGTCCGTTCTGCCCAACTTCGTCCTGCAACCTTGCCTGCGTGACTGACACAAATGCGCCTGCATGCAGCACCATGCATCACATCAGAGCACCACACCGCCAGTACACCACACGTTGCTTGCTTGCGTGAGGTGGATGGGTGAGCTTATGGGCCACCACATCTCTCTGGGCTTGATTTAATCAACCCAATCAACTTCAATATAATCTATGCATGTATGCCAATCATGCATTAATTGTAATACCTTGCAGGTGCTGGGCTACGGGCTGGGCATGTTCAACCCGGCCACCAACTCCTCGTCCCTCAACCGGCACAACCCCTCCTACCGCGACGTGGTGACGGTGCCGCTTGGTGGCTGGGCGGTCATCCGCTTTGTCGGCGACAACCCGGGGCTGTGGCCGCTGCACTGCCACATCCTGCCACACATGTACATGGGCCAGGCGGTGAGTGCATGATGGGGGACGAGCGCGGGGCAGAGCTGCACACAATTTAGGTTGCCGGTGAGCTGTCAGCTGTGTGAGAGCTGCCTTGGGTCCTGTACCATCACATCTCGCCCTGTATACAGGGACCTAAGCCCTGACCCCTGAACCCAGTTCCCAACTCTGAACCGTTCCCAGCTCGACCCTTCTCGCGCTGCGGCCACATGCTGACATGTTTCGAGCAAGCAATGGCCCACGTGCTGGTGTGCATGAATGCCGCCGGCATCACCCAGGCCCCTGTGCTACGCCGCCTGTGCATTACACAAAGGCGCTTATGACCAAGCTGTTGCTGCATCCACGCATGCGTGTTGGCAGATGCCTCCCTGTGCCATCACAACATCACATCTCGCTGCCCGTACACATTGCGCCTGCAGATGAACATTGTGGAGGATCTGCCAAACTGGGGCAAGCCCCCCCCGAAGCCACCAGCCTGCCCCAAGTCATGCAGGTACGCGGGGGAAGGGGTACAGCGGGGAAAAGGGATGATGCAGGGTGGATGCTCAAATGAACGGGGACCCCTCTGGGGGCCAAGCATGTCGGAGCCCAGGTTTGTGCGAGGTGGCGGTACCGCATCCAGCCCCACTCCCTGCTCCACACCAGCACGGTTTCAAGGCCGTGCACCTGCTATTGTGCCTTTTGACGCTTGAGAGAAATCATAAAAAAGGGGCAATCTTCATCGCTGCGCCCGTTCTTTCCCCCGCTGCCCCGCTGAAACCCTCCCTCCGCTCACCCCCTACACACGCAGGTACAACTTTGCGCCATACGCCAAGGACTGGCTGCGCGCCACCTACGGCAACGGGGGATGGGAGCTGCCGCCGCTATAGAGGCCCCTCATTGTCTGGAGGTCTTGCGGCGCTCAGCATAATCAGGCCGCCGAGCCGGTACGAGCAGCTACGAGCAGCTACAAGCAGCTACGAGCAGCTATGGTACCCAGCGTACCTCAACACACCCTGGCCCGGGAATGGCCCAAGCAGGCGCCTTCCACATGTGCACCTCATGACTGGCTGCGCTCAGCTGCTGCTACTTATTAGCATATACTCTCAGTCCACCCAGGCAGGTCCTGCTGTGCTGTCCGCACACCGGCGGCATGCTTGTGGTATAAAAACACACCACGAACAAGCGTCAGTTGCAGCGGGAAGTGTGTTGTCCCCTCGCCCGCCCCTACTTATCCGAGTGGTGCTCCAGTACAGTCACCACTCCAGTACCATTGCATCCAATGGAATGCAGGTGTTGTGGTGTCTACACCACCCGCATTCCCATCATGCCTGTCCAGTGCGGAGCTTCGTCCTCATATCACTTCATCAGTGCATCCCTCCACAAGCCTGGTTCCACGCGCTGAAGCATTTTTCACATTATGCCGTGGCGTGCATGTGTACCGTATGCCATAGCATGGCTACTTCGTAACACACTTATGGCATATCTATGATATCTATGAGGGCCTTCATTTGAAGCTCTTACAATATGTTATCCATCTGAAGATATCATGCTTGATCATCGATCACTCGAAGCTCTGATCTTGGCCACGTCACCTGACAGCATGTGAGCTTGGACCGGTGGCTGGTCCACTGACTGCTCAATTACACGGATTTCGCTTTTGGCGGTGGCCACATCGCTTGACGAATGCCTGGCATACCGTACTGTAATCATTTGGCAACATTGTGGCGCCAGGTTTATTCCGTCGGACCAATGTGGAAATTGCGCTTCGATCTGTCAGCGTGCCAGGGGGTGAAGCGAGCTGCTGCAGTGTGATGCGCGCATGATTTTCGCTTGTGCGCTGCCACAGGGACGACGCAAACGAAGAGGCGGGGCCGTGAAAGAAAAGGGTCAGCAAGTGCAAAGCTTGGTGCATGCAGCAGACTGGCCATCATGCATGGCTGCGACCTGTCTGGGTGATTGTCGCGCGGCGCAGCATATGTTGGCAGCAGGGAATCGTTATCGAGTCTGTCGGCACACAGTTTGGCATTCGCTTAATGCAAGTAGTGTGCACAGGTGATGCCGCCACATGCATGAGCTCCAAGGCATCACCAGTGAACCCAATCCAGGCCTGCGTGGTGTGTGGTGGTGCTCAATGATATGGCGCCATCGTGTAGGCGCAGGCGAGGGCCAGTCATGTCTGTTTTGTGCATGCAGCAAGCGAAAAGCCCAGAGCCAATCAATGTCGCCGATGTTACTATACGTTCAGGGCAAGCAAATGAAATGAATTAAAGCGTGGTAATGGGCATCGTCACGCCAAGGTCTGCCCGCCCTACCTGCCCCGCACGTCCGCAATCCATTATGCACACGTGCTGCTGTCCGTACGAGCGCGCCCTGCCTTGCCTTGCCTTGCCCTGTGCGCACACGCTGCACGGCCAAATCGAGGATGTCATAGCTTCCATCAATCAGTCGCATCGTGTGTGGTGCTGTCCATTATGCATCGTATGCACGCACGCCGGCCAGCAGTCATGTGCGTGTCCTGGTCACTCCTGACGGACTTGTGCGCACAGCCGGCGCATGCAGGTGCACGCTAGTGATCGTGGTCCACCTGACCGCAAACCGCGAGGTCACACGTACACAGTCACTATCGATTCTACAGTATTATGAAGTCACACACAGAGCTACACTCCCGCGCGCTGCTCAGGTGATCAAAGCAGCTCCGATCCTGCGCTGCTATGGCCATCCTCATCGTTGCTGTCAGGCGCTGCCGCCTGTGCAGCTGCTGCGCTCGCAGCAGGAAGCTCCCTGGAGCGCCGGTGGGCTGATGCAGGCTGTGCAGATGCAGATTGTCCCGCAGATTCTGGCGAGATTGGCCCGCTCCGCCGCTGCTGCTCCTGTCCATCGAACAGCGGGTTGCTCCACGCCGTGCTGTCAGCGGTGCTGGCGCTTGTGGCGGAGCTGCTGCTCCGCCGTGCCCCCCGACCGCTGCCCCCGCTGCCGCCACTGTCACCCTTGGCCCGTGTCTGACGTGTACCAGCAGCAGTAGCAGCAGACGACGACGGCGCTCCTGCAGCAACGCCGCCGAACAAGAAGCCCCGGCGGGCGCCATGCGGTGGCGGCGGCGCCGCCGCGCTTCCGCGAGCGGCAGTGACCCGTGCCGCTGCTGCTTCCAAAGCCGCAGAGGAGGTTTCGGAGCCGTCCTCAGTCGGTGCCACGCTGCTTGTTTCCTCCTCCTCGATCTTGACGCTTGCAGGCATTTGATAAGGGGCGGTGGCTGAGGGCTGTGCGGGGGAACGTCGGGCGGGGTCGCCGAGGCTGCCAGATGCGGAGGATAGGGCAGGCGCCGGTGCAGCAGCAGCAGCAGCAGAAGACCTCCACTCCAGGTGCCGTGAGCGGGCAGACGCCATGGTTCCGATCGATCTGCTGGAGTCACGGGGCGGTAAGCTGCCCACCCGGCTGGTAACACTACTACCGCGAGCCGACAGGTAATCCGCCGCAGACTCCTCGTCACATCCGTCCACTGCATCCGTTGCTGGTGCTGACTCAGCGCCACCCGCATGAAAAGCACGATCCTCGGCGGGTTCCTGGCCGCTGGGGTAGTTGCCATCCCCGCGCTCCTCCCGCCGGCGAGGCGTCTCCCGAGAGCGTCGCACCAAGGAGTCCACTGCCGCGGCCGGCGGTTGCTGCAGCGCGTGTGCGAGGCTGAGCTCCGGATGTACCGACGAGCCCTCCTGCACGTCATGCGCAGCAGCGGCGGTGGCCGCGGTGGCCGCCACGGCGGCGGTCGCCATCAGCGTGTCTGTGGTGGCGGCGGCGGCGACCATCGGCACGCCGTCGTCCCCGCCGCCGCCGCCTGCCCCGCCGCCTGCCGTGTTGAGCTCCGGCATTAGCTCGTTGTAGCTTCTCAGCAACAGGAAGGTGTCCACCGGCAGCTGCCGCCTGCGGCTGCCGCCGCTTCGCTGTTGCTGCGGGATGCCGCTGGACACGCTCGCCGCTTGTCCGGGCCCCGCCCGGGCTGCAGCGTGCTTGTCCCGCAGATCTGGCGAAGACCAAGGGGTGGTGGCTGCTGAGGGATATGGTACGGTGGATGCGGTACGGGATGTACCGCCGGTCCAGCTGGCGGTACCAGGCGGTACAGCTACCTTGGGCGTGGAAACCTCCCCGCTCGCCCCGGGGCTGCCGCCGCTGCTGCTGCTCGCCGCTCTCTCCAGCGCTAGGGCTTCCCGCAGCATTGCCTCGTCAATGACGACGGTGGGTGCCGCCACAGCAGCAGCAGCTGCAGGGGCTCCGCTTTTCCTCCGCTGCTTTCTCCCCTTACCAGGCCGCACATAGCGCCCCCCGCCGCCGGCACGTGCGGCTTGGGAATTTGCTTTCTCGGGCGTGGCTTCCCGGCCCGAGTCGTTTCCAGATTCCGCGCTGGCATCGCCAGTGCCTGCCGCCGCTGCAGCACGCTGCTGCTGCTGCCGCCACCACCTGTTGTTGAAAGTCTTGCCCTCCCGGCCCGCCTCCGCAGCCTTCCCGGGAGTTGCTCCGCCACCGTGCTTTGCGTTGGCCTCCCTACGCCGCATGAACCGACGGTACCAAGAGAAGCCAATGACAATCGCCACCAACAGGCACGGAATGCCTACAACAAGCACAAGGAATGCTCCGAGATTATCGCTGATCCAGCCGCCATTGCTGTAGTCCGGCATTGCGGCCGGCAGCGGCGGCGGCGGCGGCGGCGGTGAGACGCGGTCGGGGAGCGGTGGCGGCAGCTGGGTGGGGCCTGGGGGAGGGGGCGGGCTGGGGAGGAGAGTATCTGGCACCACCGGCCCGGGCAGCTGGACGCCCAGGGCTTGCGCTGCCAGCGCCTGAACGGTGGTGTTGGCGGTGAACGCGGCGGTGTCAGTGGCGTTGCTTGCCACCTGCTGCAGCTGCGGCGTGAGGACCGTTTGGCTGACAGACGCAGCACTGAAGAGCGCGGTCGCATTGAAGGTACTGCCAGAGGCGCTGTCCAGTAAGGTCCGGGAAGCAGGCAGGGAGGTTGCCGTACGGGACAGCGCCGCAGCGCCTGCCTTGGAAATGGTGGTGCTGCCGCTGCCGCTGCTTGCCGTGGTGGGCGCATACTGCGCTGCCAGCTGCAGCACCTGTACGGTGCAATCAATACATTGGCGGTACAGTCAGTGCATTGGCGGTACAACACGCACATTCGGCCAAGCCGATGCAGTGGCGACTGCAGCTGAGGCCGTCACGTTTGCATCTGGGCATTAAAACAAACGGTCGCCGTGAAAACACCATCAGCAAATCACACCATGCCAGGCCAAACGTAGATTGGACAACAGTTTAAAACACTTCCCCGCCCACCTGCTGCATGTTGAGGATGCCCGCAAGCGCCACCGCCACCAGCTCAGCGTTGCCTGCAGCATCGTTAGGCTGCGGCGCCGGTGGCGTCACACCCCCATCACCACCGCCCGCCGTCACCAGCGCTAGCGTGGCATTGTATATTTCATCCAACGAGGCCAAGCTGGTGAAGTTGAGCGCCGCTGACGCTGGCGCTGACGCTTGCTGGAGCTGCCTCTGCCGTTGGTGGTCGGGTGCAAGCGCCAGCAGCCTGCGGTGCTGCGGTCCGGGCAAAAGCTCCGCTTGCTGATGTGCGCTTCCACGCCCCTCAGCCTCTCGGGCCCTGCCGCTGCCGCTGCCCTGCAGGCGCCTACCGCCTGTATCACTGCCGTTGCTACCATCAGTGCTGCTGGTTCCGGAGCCGTGTACGGTGACGGTGGTAGAAGTGACGGTGGTGCTGCTGTCCGCAGCGCTGACGATGGCAATGCCGGCCATGGCCCTGAACACGTACGCTGACAGGGCGGGTATGTCGGCCGGGGCGCGCGCCATGAACGCGGCCATGGCCTGCGACGTGCTCAGCATCTGCACCTCCACCACCAGCATGGCTTGGGCCTGCGCAGCAATGGCAGGCCCCCACATCGCAAGAGCACAACCCCAAAGCTTACCAACTTGCTACATGCTTTCACTCATTACAGCCTACGCTGAGTCTGTTCCACAGCCACTGCAAAACTTCTTGCCCGAACCGCGTTGAGCATTGGCGAAGCTGCACACAGCGCATTATTCTACAAGCGCCATCAACACACGCACGGCACATGCTACCCACACACGCCAGTGGGTTGCAGGGCTCGGTGGTTTCGCCGTCCACAAATTCCAAAACCCAGAACCCCAGCTATACTCTAACAAGACCCTGGCTCATTCCCTGCACCAACCTGTGGGCTGCCGTCTACCACAGCACCGCTGATTGCATCGGTCTGGCCGGGCACCAGCCCTGCCGGCAGGCCCAGCGCCGCAAGCAGCAGCTGCGTCTGCTGCGACCCGCTCAGCGCGCTGCCAGCCGGGTTGGCCTGCATGACGGCATCAGTACGGCATCAGGCATCAGTACAGCACCCGTATAGCATCCGTATGGCATCAGTGCGGCATCATTAGGCTTCATTGCGGCATCCGCATGGCATCAGTACAGCATCAGGCACCACACCCTCATACACCATGCATGCCATGAACAACTCAGTTGACGAAGCTCCATGTTGTGACAGCTCCGGATCAGGTCCGCCCGCTGGCCAGGTCTGTTGCGGGCTGCCTGGCATGCAACTGCACGCGCAGTGACATGCTTGATCGACAATGCACATTCTTCAAGCGAGCACCTCACGCACCTGGATGGCCACTAGCAGCGTCGGCAACGGTGATATGACAGACGAGCCGGCAGGCGCTGCCAGCGGTACGTACAGCGGCAGTCCCGTAGTACCGTCATGACAGGACGTGCTAGTACTGCCAGTAGCACCGCTGCTGTTGGCTGCGGGCGCCACGCGTAGCACCGCCGCTTGCGCTGCGGGCGTGGGCAGCGTGAGTGCCCAGCCATCCTGGAATGAGGTGAGGGTGTGCGGGTCGCTGCCTGGCGTGAAGGACCCGCTGCCATCCACATCCGCATACACCTGCATGGACACACACACGCACACACAGCCTTCATCTCAGTTCTCTTCACATATGCACACTGCATGTCCCCACCGGGATCTTCACTAATCACACACACACACACAGTCAACAGTCAGGTATGTTATCCTGACAACGCGCTACAATTCCAGCCACAAATATGTAAGGCCAACGCTGCACACCGTACCCTTCAAACACATGCATGTAGGTGCAGCAGCAGAACGCACAAGCAGGATGTGTGCGTGCGTGCCCGCACACAGCTTGAGGGCATCTATGGAAGATCGTAAGCGCCCGTCAACTGTGTAGGAACTGTTGAATGCCGGC
>BDDA01000955.1:21152-36524 GCA_001662385.1 Chlamydomonas asymmetrica | reverse complement strand
CCTGGCTTCAGCTCTCTCCCCCCCCCGCCTCCCCCCCTACCCCCCCCCCACACACACGCACATACACACACACAGCGTTAGCTAGGCAGGCCCTTTCGGCATGCATGCTTACCAGTCCGTGACAGTGACGATAGACTCAGTGTAGGATGTGGAGTCTGTAGGGTCCCGCACGATGAATGCACCCTTGACACCATCCTGCATGACAGTCATAGAAGAATACTTCAGCCATGCAGCCCGCTTGTGATCAGCGCTTCGCCTACATGCCCGCTTGTGATCAGCGCCGGATGCTGTAACTGCACAGTTTCTGACCAGTGCAGCGCGCAGCTGCGTAGAAAGTTGATGCAGTGATGCTGTAGGTAGCGCTCGTGCAATCCTACACGGCAGCGCTCACAATGTATTGGGTGCCCAGGTGCGAGTGGTACCTGCGAGCAGGAGGTCAGGACAAAACAGCGCATTGATGGTGTGGTCAGGGGTCGCTATCACTCTTAATTCCCCGAAACCCGGTTCCAAACCATGCTCTAACAAGTAAACGTCAATCAAGGAGCAGTCAGAGGAGTAGTCTCGTTGAGATGCACCGCATGTTGACCCGTACATTTCTGTGGCACTCACCAGTAGGTTCCCGGGGCATCGGCGGTGAAGGTGTAGGTCATGCTGCCATACGCAGGGATGGAAAGCTGAGTGACCCCCGGCACGCCGTCCTGGTCGTTGGTGCCGCGCTGAAGGAAGCCGTGCCTGCAGTGAACGCAGGTTTTAACCAGCGGCAGATGACACACCCAGGCATGCACTGAATGCGCCGGAATAAGCAATGCTGAAGGTGTAAGGCGCCCATGGGGCAACGCAGTGCCATTCCCATGAGGCCGTGCAGTAGTGTGCATACGCGTCAAGATAGAGACTGCACTTGACGATGGCAAACGAGGCGAGCGTGGGTGTGCTTATTCAGCTGAGCGGACCTCAAATAACGTGTGGATGCAGTGGCCGCAGGCTGACATTGCGGTATTTTTGCAGCACTGCTCATTCCGGCGCATTGCATTGCTAGGGTATGCATATCGTCCTCAGCAAGCTTCCATTCGTCATGCAGGCGGTGCGCGTGGGTATATATACAATCCAGGCAGGGTTATGCTGAATGTGCAGCAGGGTAGCGTCAAGCAGTCAAGCTGGCTGGGGTAGGGGAATAGGCCTGTGAGCGCTCCTCCTCGCGCTTGTTTCTCACAGGTGCACCCTACCTGCGTGCTGCCGCTCTCCCTCTCCTCCTTCTCCTCCTTCCCCCTTCCCCGCCCTGTTGGCCCGATTCGCCCTACTCCCCTCACGTTACACATGCCTGCCCTGTCCTGCACCTACCAATGGATGTCGAGGCCCTCACTCAGGGTGTTGACGACGGTGATTTTGACGGTGTCACGCGGATTGGCGTACAGCGTCGGACCCTGCAGCCGCATAAGTCACGGACGGCAGTTCACCACGCACGGTGGTTTCATCCACCAGCAGAAGCGCTGACGTCCACTGCATGCAGGTCAATCTGGTGCCACCCGATGGCAAGTGAGGCAATGGGTGGAGCACGTGTAGGCGGACATGGCAGCTGCAGCATTTGGCAGTTGAGTAGTGCGCGGTGGTGTGACCTTGTGCCCTTTTGGTACTGCAGCAGCACTAGATAGCAGCGCATGCCATGCAGTGGTGAGGCCCATGCTCTGCCCTTGCAGTCCATGCATCATGCATCAAGGGGACTGTGGACTGCGCCTGCTGGTGGCGACAACAGGAATCAGCAATCTGTCAGCTCGACGAAACTCGACAAGCTTGGTCAGCACTCATCTGTGGTGGTTCTCACCGGCATGGCGTTGTTGATGAGCAGTGCAGGACGCTCATAACCGTTGGGGTTGATGGTGCTGTTGGTGATTGTAAGTGTATAATTGAGCACAGTGCTTTTCACGCCGCCGCTGGCCCTCTTTTCTGCATCAACGGTACGCAGAATGCAGGATTTCATTCAGGCTGCCTGTGCATGCACGCACACTGGTCGCATCACTTCTTGGAGGTATAGAAAGATGACTGAAGATAGAGTATGATCATGCCCTGCAACTTGTTGCCCGCCAATGCAGCAGGGCTTGTACATCAGCTTGTGGCGCGATGACGACGCTACGCGAGGCCCCGTCAGAGATCGATTCGTGGGAGTCACCCAGCAGCGGTATACCGGTACTTATCCCTCACGTGTGCATGCAGAGCCGGAAGGTGCCGAGTAGTCCGGCTGGCAGCCAACGTCGCACTCAGCATGGCTGCTGCCGCAGGTCCCCATGACAGAGCTGCAAGGGAGCAACGGCATAACACGCATGTGCAACACGGGTGGTTTCCGCAAGGATTCCACGGAAAGAAGGCCTGGTCATGAGATGCGTAGGGCAGAACGAGATGCATGAAGGAGCGAGTGCGTGAGTGGCTCATAACTGCACATACATGTGACTGATGCATTGTCGCTTGTTGCCAGCAACAGTGGCTGGGGTGTTTGGTGTTCATGATTGCTGCACATACGTGTACAACGTGTCACATACAGCTTGGGTAGCACCCTTACCAGCACAGTCCTGTGTCGCAGCTGCCGATGCCCACGCCACACACAGATCCAGCCGGAAGGTTTTTCTTTGCCTCACTTGTGGCACACATTGTGCACAGCGCCAGTGTGACAAGCAACACAACCAGCGTTGCCTGGAAGTACTGGCGGTTGTCTCTCATTCCTGCACGCAGGCAATGCATGAACGGATCAAGCTGAGGCACATGTGCCTTCTGTCATCGGCGTTGGTACAGTAGGATGGTTGCCTGGGGTGGAGGCGAACAACAGTTTGTGCACTTGGCAATAGAAAAGTAAGCAGACATACGGCCGTCACATGCTGCTTGTGATGTCCAACTGTGCGTGGCTGCAGTTTGCAAGGCAGGCTTGCAAGCCCTACACATGTAAGAACACTCTAACTCTAACTCTCAGACACCTGCCATCCACAGGCAGGATGAGCTTTGCACAAGCAGGTTATGTTGCAAAGTTTGGGGTGGGGTCAAACGACGTGAGTGTTCCATCCCCCGCGCCTGGCAGGTTGCCCTCGATGATGACCTGATACGATAAGATTCAGGCATTGAGAGGGCGAGCGTGCCCTGGAACCCGGAAAGCGCCAGACGCACCTGTTTTTTCTGTTCCGAACCTGGCTGATATATTAACACGCCTGCTTGAAAGGGTCCACGGAACTTCGTGAGTGAACTTGCAGGCTGCACAAGGGTCTGTAGGACTTCAATCAAAACGTATTCGAAACGAGGGGCGGCGGATCCCGTGGTAAAATGTTTGTGTCTTATACACGGCTTAAGTACCCACTCCATCCGGTAACCTAGGACGCACCAGTCTTACCGGCCTGAAACCTCGTTCGAGGCACAGGCTGTACACAGACTTTCAATGCTAACTGTTCATCTTCCGACAATACACTGGGTTGTGTGCCTGGCATTCTGCAGTGCAGAGGCAGTGTCAAAACGTTATGCTTTGCTTGCTGGCACCTCTAAGAGCTCTGTAAGCGCCACCTCGAGCTCATCAGGCATCCATCGTGACGGACAAATGACCGAAGCGACTGCGTCCGCGCAGTCACGTGAAGTGACACATACAATACGATCGGTCACTCACACAACATCATGGTATGCCTCGTTCTTGGATCCACCCAGGAATTTCTGCGTGACTCATAGTCACTCTGCCAAGTCTCGCCGGAGTGCAAGGCCGGCCGCAAGGCATCGGACCTCGTTCGCTGCATAGTGGGATTCCGCTCATTTTGCTCGAATTGCCCATCGCACGCTGGGCTTATGCATGTTGAACGGTAAGCAGCGTTGTCAGAGCGAGGCACACTCACACATGAATTACATGAGTCTGTCGGTCCGCCAGCTGGCAATCAAATGCTGTACTGTCCTGTATGTACGCACCTGTATGTATGCATGTATGGGTGAAAGCGGTTCCAGCACTAATCCCAGCGCTCATTCAGCTGACAATGACCGCGCTTGTCCGATTGGGTGAAGTGTGCGCTGCCACGGTGAAGCGACTGTTGATGACCGTACCTGGCGAAGGGAGGCTGCGACTCCTACCAACGATCATTGCGCGTGCACCGCTAGCACCGCCGCCTTTCAGCAAGGCATACCTGCCCAGCCTTGCCCTCCATGCATGTGATCATGGGCATGCATGCGCATGGTGGTGGTGAGCTGCATGCAAGGTCCGCGTCTGCCGTGCACATGCACACGCCCCGCGCGACACACACATACGTTGCGTTTATATGTGTACACTAAGCCCAGGCCGCTACCTGGGCCGCTACTGTGCTGTTCACAGGCATGCGCGGCAGCATCACATACCAGCGCAAGCAGTGGATGCGCGTACAAAGGTTGGTGATGCTCTGATAGCACGCACGGTACTGATGTCAACCACACGCGCACGCCATGCACGCTGCCGCGGACATACCTTTTTGTTGACGGGAACGATTACTGGCTAGGATTTGCAAGATGCCAGGGATGAGGCAAGTGGGCGCCACAACCATTGCATGCATGCAAGCGGGCACCAAGCAATGCCGCTTCCAGTATAATGTGCGGCAAGCCTGCAAATGCGCTGAACGCCGGAATTTGCATGTAGCCAAAACCTCTTTCTGGATAGAGGGAGGAGCGAGATCAGGGGCCCTTCCTCTAAAAGCTGTGCGCTGGAGCGGGTGCCTGTGCCTCAGATGTGCCCCGCCCGCTCCCCAGAGTACCCAGAGGCTATCTACAGCGGCAAGCTGCACTCCGCCTGGCGATGCGGCCGAATAAGCTGGATCTGGGACTGGTTATGTGCTCGCCCGCATGGTGCCCTGCATGAGGCCGAGACAGCCTCGCTCGGCTGTATGTGCGTTCATGTGTGGAACTTGGCCTTGGCCTGCAAAGGTATATATGTGCGGATTTCTGTGTGGGCTCGCCAACGGGTTTTGGCCCGCCTACCCCAGCCAAGCCAAGCCCGCCCGCTGCTTGGGTTCAGCGGAGCCCAACGCGAGTAGCTAGCAGGAGTCCCGATCAGGTTGGGCTGTGTGAGCAGGCGGGCACCTGAGACAGCAAGCAGGCAAATCGGATGAGTGGGTGTTGCTGGCCCTCACGCTTGCTAACAACCGGCACAGCATGCTCATACATGCGTGCCGGGCGCCGTTAGCACCGCCAGCTCGCACGCTGCCCTGGTGCTGCCGGCCCCGAGGCACCACGCCAACATACGCTCAGAATACTGCGTGTCACCGGCATGCTACCCACCCTCAGTCTACTCAGTCACCAACACCAACACCAACAGCCGCAGCACCCGGTTTTGCAAGTACACCAACCCCTTGTGCCACAGGTACAATACGCATGCATCCACTCCCTCCGGGGCTGGATGGAGATTGCACTATACTCCCATATGGCAGGTCAGTCGAAGGAAGTGGTGTTATCCAAGCACAGTGCTGGGCGAGGGAAATCGGCTAGGGCCTAGGCAGACACTCGCAACCCGTACCAGTGCTGTTTTCATGCCTGGATTGCAGCTCAACTGCAGCAAGCGTGGCGCTTTGGGGCGCTGCTGCTGAGGGCACCCACATGCTCTCCAGGAAAGCAGACGGATGGACGTGTAAACTAGCTTGGCAGTGAGCCCATAAGCTGAATTTCCACCATGCTACTGACGAGTTACAGCCGTTCATGTAGGGCAGGGCAGCGCTGCCGCGGCCTGCTAATTGGCATGCACTCCATGCAGTTACCATGGCACCAGGATTCAGGGGAGCACTTTGCATGGCTCGTGAATGATAGGACGAGTGAGCAAAACATGTGAACCAGCGCATGCGGAGCTGTACAGGCAGTGGCCCAGCATACCGGAGGGAATAAGGCGTAAAGTTACAAGCAATCAGGGTGCATGTGTCGAAGTGAATGACAGAGAGTCTCTGCTGGTCGTAGATAGAATTAATGTGGTGTGCGATCAGGTCCGTCCAGTAAAGCCAGCAGGTTGTGTGAGGGCAGCATTGAGGCCACATGCGTCGTCGCAGATACCGGTATGTCATATGGATCAATGCATGCGTCGTGCATTGACATGTGTGGATGGTGTGCGGTTAGCCGGTTACGCATGACGCATGGCAAATGGGGATGCATTGAGGTAGATATGTAGGTGTGCGTAGATGGCGTATGCACGGCATGCAAACTGCTGAGGTGGGTGCTCTCAAAAATGGCGTGAAACATCGTATCCAACGAACGCCACCAGTGGACACAGATAAGAAGTGAGCTTCGATTGAGGTTTGGTTGGTCCTTGTGCTGTCAATGAATAGTGGATAGACGGAGTGCTCTCTTGAGGACGCTTAGCAGGAAATGGATGCGGCGGCCCAATGCGCCTTTCTGGACACTTGACCAGGTCCCATGATCACGATGTGTACGGTCCATGTAGTCCATGCTGTGCATGCAGCACTAGCGGCATGTGCCACTGCTCCCGCTGGAGATACGCGATGTGCGCTCCACTGGGTGGAATGTGATGCTGGTCAATAAATAATGAAAGATTAATGCAGTGGTTGTCTAAAGAATGGAAACAAGCCAGTGTATTGTAGGAACGCGGTGAATCAATTGAATCAACAGATCTGGATAATCCGCAGGCGCCCATGCAGCCAATGATCATGCTTCGGCCCAGCAGGAGGCAGTACTTGCTTGCTGGGATCAGACAATGACGAAGGCGGTGAGCAGCCCCACCATGACGTGCCACTCAATGTGGCAGTGCAGCACCCACACGCCCGGGTTGTCAGCCACAAACTGAAGCACCAGGGTGCTGTTGGCGTTCACGGTGACGGTGTCACGCAGGGGCGGCGGAGAGAAGGTGGTGGCAGTGGCTGGGTTGTATGGCCCGTCGTTTTCCGCCCCACGGGCAACAACCCAGAAGGAGTGGCCTGCAGAGTAACGCCAGCAGAGAGGCAGCAGCACTCAACATGCATCCTATCTAGCCTTGATGCAACGCAACTGCCGAGGCCAAGCTCAAGGCAGCACGCAGGGGTCTTGGCCCGTTGGACTCATGCAGTACGTCCCCATTTGCCCATATTCCAGCATGTCCGCATTGCTGCATGCATATGTGTGCAATCGTGCACCAACGTGCGATTCATGTGCAGCCAACAACTCTGCACATTGATTGCCGCTGTGCCCATTGCAGCCCGCCCTCACCATGGAAGTGGATGGGGTGCTCTCCTCCATCGTAGTTGTTGATCACCACCTGCTGCAGGGTGCCCTTGGGAACCTTGATCAGGCTCCAGCCCTGAACGCATCAATGATGGCATGAGCGGAGATCATGCAAACCGGATCGGTGTGGCTGGTGAGCGACAAAGGCAGGGCTCAGAAGCGCCTATGGACCAGCAGCGAGCTGCATAAAGACAAGAGGAAGCTCCAATACCTCATCCCGACCTAGATGAATAAGACACATGTAACGTCCTGCCGACCAACACTGCGGGCCCAGAATGCAGAGCTTCATGTGCAGCTTGCCGCAGCCCTGACGGCTGCAGGCGGCATACTTTTGTGTATGTGGTTGCTCATCAGCAGGTGCATCGTCTCACTGAGTCTCACTAGCCTCACCTCAACATTGGGACCAACGTTAGGCACATAGGAGGGGTTGTGCTTAGCCAGGTTCATGAGTGCATCGGCTGAGGGGTCTTGATGGTAGTAGTCGAGCAGGGGGGTGCTGCCGTTGTTGGCCCACTTCCCAAACACTGATGTGATGCCTGCAAGTCGGCAGCGAAGGCAGTTTGGGCACAGGGCTGTCAATGCAAGGTGATTGCGCATGCGGACCTGCCCTAGTCAATCTGCACACTCTCACTCTATTCCTTCCTTTTGTCCTTTGCTTGTATTCTCACTCTCAGTCCATTGCTCTGGAGCAGGTACCCACACCGTTGGAGTGGACATACCGCTGAGGCGCGCACGCAGCCACCAGCACCCACCGTTCCAGTGTGCGCGCTGCACATCGGTGGAAATGCTGCCGTCCAGGTTGGTGTGTGTGTAGCCTGGGGCCGGGCCGCTGCTGGTTCCCATCGCCAGCGCCAGCACGGTGGTCGCATTCACCGGCAGGTTGAGGCTGATGGGCCGGAGAGGGGCCAGCGAGTATGGATCACGAAAGGTGGCACCGTCCTGTGAGCGATGCTTCTTGCCGCGCATGCGGAGGCCGCTGTAATCCGCACGGCTTGAAGGCAGCAGCCCGCTGCTTGGATGTGCGTTGTTGGGTACGCTGATCACGCCCTGGCTTTTCGCGGCGTAATCAAGCACTGCCAGAACGCTTCCGCGCTCTGAGGGGGTGGCAAACGCATTGCTATCCAGCACTGCACGAGCAGACCGGGCAAAATGGGTAGGCAACAGGAAGCACACTGATCAGCTCGCTGTTTGCGAGACCAGGCTGGTATCACACCGTCATCAGCTGTCAAACACAATCAATGGAATGCCCGCTCTTCACAGCGCTTTGCTCCCAGGATAGTTGCAGCCACATGCAAGCGCACAGGGACCGCATCCCGCTTGTGTTGCTCACCGCATCGCACCCAGTGCTTGGTGCCAACCAGGCGTGTTTTGTTCTGAGAGCCCCGGGGGCACACCAGCACATCATAGCGCTCTCCGACGTTGACGTACAACGATGAGACGAATTCAGAACGCTTGGTGGCGGTCGTGTCAACACCCACCACCTGCACGCACACACAAGCGGGCAGCGTATGTGGTGATGCTGTGTATATGCAGGCAGGTACAATTGCCTGCATATACAGGGTCGTTAAGTCCCAGCATCATTGGCCATTACCCCTGGCAGGTCCCTGGTCAGCAAGGCATGAAGTGTGTGCGTCCAGGTACGCAAGCAGCAGTCCTTGCCCAAACTCACGCGGCCGATGGCACCTTGGCACATTCATGGCTTTGTGTTGACAGCAGATGTGTCATGGTCAGTCGGGAGCAGCTTCAGGAAGGGCAAAGCGACTCACCGACATGAAGTGGTTGTCAACGGTGAAGTTGCAGGGCCCAAACGCGCCTGCATTGACGATGCGCATCTTGGTGAGAGGCTTGGAGCAGGTGCTTGGCTTGGCGGGCAGTACAGCGTAGGACGATGACTGCTTGAGACCACGCGTGTACTGCTGGCCGACACCGTTGAGCAGTACAGACTGCGGTACAGGCTCCGCGCCATCGTTGTCGGATGTCAGGTAGGCGTCCATGTTGACGCGTGCAAGCGCCTCATACCTGCATGCACGACGTGCATAACGGAGACCACAGCTAAGTTACAGCGAGAGCCTTGTTGGCATGTGCACTGGCGTGGGCACGGCAGGTCAGTGCCCAGACCGACTGCCGATGTTGCACAGACTCTCCCACTCATGGCTTACCAGTCAGTGATGGAGACGATAGACTCAGTGTAGGCTGTCTTGTCTGTGGGGTCACGCACGATGAACACACCCTTGACACCGTCCTGCACACACAAGCCGCATACGGCAGCACGTCAGTGGCAGCACGTCAGTCGTCGCACACATGGGGTATCGCTAATGTGCACAGGTGACTCGACCATCAACTCGACCATCAAGCCGCCTGCAAAGTAGGGCGCAGTGGATGCAATCATCTGTCTATATCCTAGCAGCCCTCACAATGTATTGGGTGCCCATGTGTGAGTGGTACCTGTGAGCAGAACACAGCACAGACGAAGCACGCACTGAGGCCAGGGAGCATGTCTGCACCAGTGGGATCTCCGACAAAGTGACACTTCATGATATGTACAGCACATCCAAGCAGGATTGCAAGGAGTAATAACCTTGCTACTTACGTTCCATTGCAAACAGGTGCTGGCCAGCAGATGTTTCTGTGGCACTCACTCACCAGTAGGTTCCCGGGGCGTCGGCGGTGAAGGTGTAGACCATGCTGCCATATGCAGGAATGGACAGCTGAGTGACCCCCGGCACGCCGTCCTGGTCGTTGGTGCCGCGCTGAAGGAAGCCGTGCCTGCAGTGAACGCAGGTTCACCACGTGTGGCAAACTGATACTGATGCAGCGGATCCATGCGTGCATGTGTGGCTTCCCTGAACATCCTGCTGTCAACCTAATCAGCCAAATGCCAGAGTAGCAGATGTTTGGCTGCTGGATGTCAACCTGGTCTGCACAGGTAAGCGTCATTCATGCGCACGCATCCTCGGGCCATATGCATGCAGGCGCTACGCACAAGTAACATGCAGCAGACTAAGCATACAGGTAGGTGGCCAAGCGGGCCACTTGGACACGCCTGCGGTGGATTGCACGCTCTACACGCTCTCGTACACATGCATGCGCCTTGCCTGCTCAACCTGCCCTCCCTGCCTCACGTATCCACCCCCCTGGACCTACCAGTGTATCGTCAGCGCCTCCCTCAGGGAGTTGGTGACTGTGATGTTGATGGTGTCACGCGGGTTGGCGTACAGCGTAGGCCCCTGCAGCCGCACCAGTGCACACGCACAGCACATGGTAAGAGCCGACCCGCATGCAGCGGTAGCGGTAGTGATGCTGGTCGAGCTGTTGGTGCTATCCACAGGCAGCAGGTGGAGCATAGCAGTTGGACTGCAGGAGTGAAGGTTGCATGTGCAGGAAACGAGCAATGCAGTGATGGGTTGAGACTTGAGGGCATGCTTTGCTCCTGCCTGCAATCCAGTAAGGGGGTGTTTGGCCGGGATCTGTTGAGGGACCGCTGTTTGCCACCTACAGGGACCTGTAGGAAATCAGTCTCAGCCAACTGTGCCTGCACTTGTATTATCAGTCCTCACCGGCATGCCGCCATTGACCAGCAGGGCTGAACGCTTGAAGCCGTTGGGGTTGATTGTGCCGTTGGTAATGTTGAGGACGAAGTTGCGGACGACAGTTGGCACGCCGCCGCTGGCCCTCAGCCCTGCATGCAGGAGTGGCATGAACCATTCAGGCTGTGCGCATCCACATCATGGCATGTCAGGTGAAATCAGGGCCAAAAATGCAGCAATGGCTCCTGGTCGCTTTACGGCGGAACAAGCGGGACTTGCATAGCGTGTGCTGGATGGAGCATGCGCACACTGAAGATAGCGATAGATGATGCTGTGTAAGCAATCTTCACTGCAGAATTCTCAGTGTTACCCAGCAGCGGTGTACCGGTACACCTATATCCCTCACGTGTGCATGCAGAGCCGGAAGGCGCCGAGTAGTCCGGCTGGCAGCCGACGCCGCACTCGGCGGCGGTGCTGCCGCAGGTCCCCATGACGGAGCTGCGTACACGTGGTGTGGACATACATACAGCACTTCACAAGCATTCATGAGACTGTTTGCGTATACTGGGCTAGGCATGCAGTTGCTGCACTGTCAGGAAAGGCGTTGACGCTCTGCTGAAGGATGTTTGGCACAGCATGCAGGAAGCTAACTGGTGCACTCAAGCGGGAAGATGGATTGGCATCAACTGCAGCCATGCAATGCAGGTTGTTTGCATCCATGGGCGCAACGAGTATAGATTGACGGTCCATGCACACACGCCGCAGCCGGCTAAGGATCTTTTTGACGTGCAATTCTGCGGCGTGAGCTTTTGACGTCGTGTGGGAGTGTGCGATTATGGTGTACGGTATCGCATCATGCTGCACAGCTTGGTTGGGTAACCGCTCACCAGCACAGTCCGGCGTCGCAGCTGCCAATGCCTGCACCGCACACTGATCCAGCAGGTCCAGCATGATGAGGGTGTGCATTTTTGGGCTCGGCCGTTGCGCTCATCACTGACAGCGCCAGGAGCAGCGCCATCACTGTCGACTGTAAGCCCCTCATCCTGCCTGAAGGCAGAACCAAAGAGAAAGCATCAGTCTTACATTTATGCCAAGACAACCGCAGTGTGCACACTGTTGGCGGCGGGCTGTACTTTGCTTTGAAGCAAGACTGGCGCAGGTCGTGCTCACAAACCTACAGCACTCAAACCCAAAGTGCTTTAGACGAGACAAACAGCAGGTACAGGCAATGTGCGAGCACTGCATCGCTCTCAATTCGTCATATTCCTGAGCAGGGCCACCGCAGGGCTGCAGCGGGAACAAAGGTTGAACAGAGGCAGGCGAGGCGGTTGTGCACACCAGGTGCAGCATGCTCTGCAAGCCCTGCAATAGCTGCCACGTACCTGGTGTTTCGTGCTTAAGTTCAGTAAGCTTTGTTTGGGTGATGTGGAGTGACGCACCGGGCTTCGGTGAAGAGGGCGGGAACTTGGAAGTGCTTTTGGCTTGAGTGTGTTTATCAAGGGAGCTTGGTATTGATATGCCAAGCCACAAGCAAGACGACGTGTTATATGAGCAGGCACTGCGAAAATTTCAGGTGAACTGCCGCCAACGGTATGGGCTTGGAACCCTGTTGGAAGATGGCAGTTCGGTATGGCCTAAGTAACTGCTATAGACAGCAGTTGAAGATCCGCAGAGCTCACAGAGCTAACATGTAAATACAGTGGACACTGGACAGCACCTGAGCTTCATGAGCTGTGCAGTTTCGGGGCCGATGGGCAAGTCTGTTGGTTTAGCGGTTTGTGATAGGCTGGAATGACAGCGCCGGCATTGCTGCAAGACATGTGGGAGTTTTTTCCACGTATTGCTCCTCACGCGTTTTACTTGGCGTCTCCTCCCGGGCAAACCGCCCACGCAAAGTGTAGCCCTGACATTGTGCGTCGAACCCTGCCACGGCATGGCATGATAGCAGCCAGTGAGTGCTCAGCACGATCACCTGCGCCGCTGGGCATTGCGGCCAGTCCAGCGCAGTCCGTGCAACACCGCAACGAACCCCTCACAGCGGCACCACCTGAACAAGCAGGAGGAGTCTCCAGGCGTTACCGCACCATCATCACGTTGGATATTGACAGCCCGGCAAAACATGCAGCCGGACGTGGTCACACATGTGCACCTGGTCACATATGCAGGACCGCAGTCAGCACCCCCTTGCAGTCTGGCATGCCCACAATCCTGTAGCCCTGCGGCACGGAGCTTCTGCCGCCCACTGCATGCTGACACAATACAACACATAGCACCCCCCACCCACATGCGTGGCCAAACCTCAAAGCCTGCCATCCAAGTCCATGTGCATGTGCGCACGGCAGTCGCACGGCAGCAGCATGAAAGCACTGCTGCAAAGGGGGTGCGTGGTTGCGATCGCTAGCACCCATCCGTCATCACCCACAGGCTGGCAAGCTGGCAGCTGTGGAGGCTGCCGCTGCAAGCCAGGACCGTGCAATCGTGCATGGTCAGTCGCTGGTATGTGGTGAGCATCTGGTATCAGGTAGGTACGCACGCAATACCTATGCCCAGGATGCCACTGAGCCTGCATCTGTCGGGCACTGCATGCAACGAAGACCACGCAAGATGCAAGGCGCCAACAGCATTATGTAAAGGGAGGGACCGCACAAAACGCAGCACCATGCCATGAAACCGGAGCCTGTGGTGTGAGCGTGTGGCGCCGCAGCAATCGCGGAGCGTCAGTCGCAGGCTCGCAGCAGGAGCAGGAGCCTGAGGGTGCTTCACCCGTGCAAGAGGGGTTGAAGGCATTGATGGAAGAGAGGGAGCACACAACATGGGAATATGTGACTGCATGCGGGAGTATGTAGTGTATGAATAATATGAAACCTGCAACCAAGCTAGAGTTCCACCAGGGTCGTGTCAGGGCCTGCGAGGGAGCCGGCGCAAGCGGCAGGCAGCGCATAATGATGTGTGGCAGGGAGAGGTGTGCATGAAGGCGGCAAGGACCCAGGGGGCAGGATGCGTGCGATGCGAGGTAGGGGTCAGGGGTAGGTGTGGCAAGGGAGGCACCATGAAGCGCCCCGTTCCCCCCCAGGGAGAAGTCACCAGCTCATGAGCCCACCAAACACATGCAGCACCATGTGCCTGTACCTGGCTCTGCCAACCTGGATGCTGTTGGACGCACACCTTACCAGCTGCATTGACCGGCTGATCCAGATCCATTGTGGACTTCCCATGCTCCCTTACTGCATTGTAGTGGTGATGGGTCTTCGTGAGCGCCCCTCCCGTAATCCTGCGCTTCTGCGCTGTGGGCGCCTTGCGTAGATCTGTCATTCTGTCATTCTGTTGGATGCTCAGCCCCAGAATAGAGTCGTTCACCGTTCTGTCCGCTCGCAAGAGTGACGTCACGTCTGCCCTTCGAATGTGCTCAGTTCAGTTCTGAGTGAGGGACTGCAACGTACGACAACGGCCCTTGAGACTTATCCGAAATACTCTGCAAGCTTTCTTCTAACACGTGCTGGGCGCTTGCAGCGCAAGTAGGCCCACCAGAGGTGACCAGAGGGCAGCAGCAACACACGCGTGCCCCCAACCATGTCGCTTCCGTCGTGGCTTACCAGCATAGGTGGCCCTCAGACAGTGGATGAGTTGCACACATGGCTATGCTGGGTGATGATCGTGCTGGGCGTCCCCACATTCATAGCGCTTATGGCGGGCATCACTGCACCATATGGCCGGTTCTCGCGTGGCGGGTGGGGCCTGCTGCTAAACGCGAAGCTAGCTTGGGTGGTAAGTGCAGCTCTTGTACATATGTCCAATTGCCACCGTGGTAGGCATGGTGACTAGGCCCTGTATGCAACGCTGATGTGCTGTGCCTGCTGTTGCGCTGATGACAGACGCAAGAAATTCCAACGCCAATCATGGTCAGCTGGCTATGCTACAAGGCTGGCGTGAACACCTTTCTGGAGGCGCCTCTGTCTGCACGTACAGTCCTTACTGTGGCCTTCCTCACCCATTACACATACCGCACCCTCATCTTCCCTGCACGCATTCGCGGCGGCAAGCCAACACCAGTATCCGTTTGGTTTATGAGCTTTGTCTTCTGCATACACAACGGTTTCCTGCAAGGCTGGTACTTATCCCAACAGCTCTCCCCGACACAACCATGCACGCCACGCACGATGATGGGGCTGGCAGTCTGGGCTTTTGGTTTCTTAAACGTGGTGAACTGTGATAACATCCTGCGGAACCTCAGGAGGCCAGGAGAGACGGGCTACAAGATACCCTACGGTGGCCTATTCGAGCTGGTGTCAGCTGGAAATTATGGGTCCGAGATCATAGAGTGGACTGGCTTCGCCGTTGCGTGCTGGTCCCTGCCAGGCGCTGCCTTTGCTTTCTTCACCTTTTGCAACCTGGCGCCACGTGGCCATTTTCACCATCAGTGGTACCAGCAGAAGTTTGAGGACTACCCAAAGCAGCGCAAAGCTGTCATCCCATTTATCTGGTGATGGATTTGGGCGTGAGTCAGTGCCAGTCCGGTGTGCTGACTGCATGCTGCCGGGTGTGCACAACGCTTTCAATCGCAGCATGCATCTGGATGCAACTGTTGTCAGGGTTGATATGACGGTGCATGCCATATTATGAGGCCTTGGCTGTTGAACGATAGAAAATGGCAGTGCTTGCACACTGCCGA
>BDDA01000955.1:0-20194 GCA_001662385.1 Chlamydomonas asymmetrica | reverse complement strand
AACTACCCCCCCCCCCCCCCATTCCTCACATGCCCACGCCCTTTTCTGAGCCGGGTAAAAGTGCGCTTCCCTTGATACTACATAATTGTGTGGGTTCCAGGCATAGACCAGGCATTCACCCATACTCGATCACAATTCACACACACACATCACACGCACACATTCTCACACACTGACGGCTTGCATGTTGGTCCTGCGACAACGCGCAATTACACGGTGCAGCCGTTGTTCATGCATTCCCACACTGGCCTCGTTGCCCATGCGCGGACACACTGCTGGTTGGGTCACGGGAGCCTGGGCCGGCAAGCACGAAACTGACAGCACGAACCAGCACCGACACCGCAAGCCAATATTCATTCATAAACACACATGTATGGCACCGTGCGAGCAGCGTGGACTGTGACTTTTCACAGTCCAACAGGTATTGTACAAGCTGTGTAAACCGTGCTCGATTTCCGCATACGTATGCAGACAACTTCGGCTGAGTTGCGGAACGTGCTTGACACCGCACTCATACTTCCGGGCAGCGCATCACCCCAGCCAGTTGCTCACACGTTCCGGGTAGCATATCACTACTGTATATCAGTACGTCAGTGTATCACTCATCATCATCATCACCCCAGCCAGTTGTTGGACTTTGAGTCGCCGTTGGCGCCCACCTTGCCGCGCACCGACACCTCCGCCTTGGACCACACCGCGCGCGCGCGCTCGAACGAGGTTGTGTCGCGGTCAACCTCCTTGGCGCTGGGGCCCTGTGCGCGCGCCTGCCGCGCGCCGCGCACGAAGGCCATGAGCTCGTCCAGCGCAAGCTGCTGGCCGGGCGTGAAGGCGGCACGGTGCTTGAGTGCGTAGTGCTCCACTGCGAGCTCTACGGAGGTGCGCGCCCAGGGCAGCTTGTGGTAGGCCTTGGCGGTCTGCAGGCAGTGCAGCAGAGCCTGCCTGGGGTGCGAGGGTGCGGGCGCGCAACAGAGCGTGCGCCAGCGTTTACGCATCCAGTCACGGCGATGGCGATGGCATTGGCGGTGAGAGGGGGTGGGGATGACCCCAGGGACATGGGCAAGCGCACAGCACGGAGCAGGGCAAGGCAGAAACCAGTTGGTGGGCGACACACGGGCAAGGCTGGCAAGGTGAGCCTGTTTCGTGAAAGTGAGTTCGGGTTGTGCGGGTGGGCAAGGTGCGCGGGAATAGCATGGCCTTGTCTGCCCGGCACGATAACAGTGCGCAGACAACCATGCAGGACGACCTCGTGTGCATGTTCACAGGCGATATCAACAGGAATACTGGGCGGTTGTTTTGCCAGTGCATGGTGTATCATTGTCGCACGGCCGACATGCACACGCATTGCACATGCACATGCACCGCATGCCTTATGCCTGGCCACGACAGCTGTACGACAGCTGTACGACAGCGCATGGCTGCGTAATGTGTCAGCACATGTACTGCTCACTTTGTGCACGCACCTGCGCCACGCCAGCGCCTCTGCTGCGCTCCAGGCCACGCTTGGTGCTGCTGGTGGCTTTTCCTTAGGGGCCTTGGGCTCCTCCTGTATGAGGCTGTCCAGGCCGAACGGGTCAAACTCCGGGTCTGCTGCATGAGCTGGCCTGGGTTGCGGCCCAGCTGCAGGCGTGTCAGCCTGTGGCGCGGCGTCGATTTCTCCCAGAGCTGCTGCGTCTTCCTCAGTCGCTGGAGGCAGTTCGTCCACCATTTCCTTGATTTTACCAAGCACCTTGTTGAACATAAAGGAGTCGTCTGTGTTTAGCTGGTTTGCAATCATGCCAACGATATAATACACTGCAAGCTGCGCCCGCTGCGCCTTGCTAAACAGCCGCTCCTGGTGCTTATCCACGCTGTGACACAGGCGCTGGTAGTCCTTAGCGATGTCCGACTTTGAGCATACAGAAAAGTCTCCAAAAGCAGCCTTGATTACCAGGAAAGCGTCGTCACGGACTGCCTTCGTCAACGCACCGCTGTCAATGAGCTGACGCAGCAACCCGGACGCTTTGGAAAATTTCCCAGGGTTTGATATGTGGCCTTTTATTCTTTGGAGTGCTGCTACAAGCTGTTCCTCTGGCATAGCTGCGCCGCTGGTGCTGGGCCCTCCCTCGGCAGTGCCCTCTGCAAACTTCACACGCTTGGCGGGTGGTGCACCATCATCGTCCAGGCTATCAGGCCTGGGATCCTGCTGGTGCTCAGGCTCCTGCTCTTCTTGCTGCTGCGCTGGGCTGTCATCTTGCCCGTCGTCCGTGAGCTCCTCCGATGGCAGTGCCGCATGTCGAAGGTGTGCGGTGGGGGGAGGCAAGTCACTGAATAAGGACATCGTGTGCAGTGCTTGTCTAGGGACAGTTTTTGGTATGCTGCAGAGTAAAAAGCGTAGTCACGGAATGGACTACTCACTAGACCGTCATTGAGATGGGCCGCACGCCCATGCATTACATGCATGCAGCCTGGGGTGAGGCAACATGACAGGCTGGAGGTCATGCAGGGTCAGCCGCAGTGGGCGCTGGTAGGCAGGACTGCCCTGCACCACATAACAGGCTGCACGCATGATGCACGGGGTTGGTCACTGTTTACTGTTGGTGATTGATGCGGCTGCTGCACAACGCATGATTTGGAGGAACGGGTTAAACATTAAGCAAGTACACCCTTTTCACCTACTCAGCTGCACTATTGTGCAGCAACCTCTCTGATCAGCACCCAGGTTTTCCAGCAACCAAGTCTTTCCCCTGCCCTTCAGAGCACACTCTGCCCGGTCAACGTGCACGCATTACGCTTGCGTAAGCAAGCCGTAACTGAAACTCTGTACAGTGTTTTGGTCTTGATACGAGAAGGCTTCCCCTTTCTATCCACTTGGCCACGCACATAAGCTATGCCAACATCCTAACGGACTCAGCTCGATCGGTGCCCGGGTGGGCGGACCAGCATAGCGAAACGCAAATGGCAAGTACACATATGCACACTGGCTGTGTCTGTGTTGAATTGCATAACTGGCTGTGCCTCTGTCACTTGAACACCCTCGAGACCAAAACTTTGTGTTCCGGCTGCAGTCCGTCACATTGCACACAAACGTGGGCGACCTCAAGCTGGAGTTGTTCTGCGAGCAGGTATGTTTGCTTTTGGCATACACATGGTTGTCTTATCATACTGTGTACTGCATCGCACGCCGTTGTCGGCTTGGCTGACGGTTGTGTCGTGCTGCTGGCTGTGTGCCTGGTGCAGTGTCCCAGGTCCTGTGAGAATTTCCTGGCGCTGTGTGCATCAGGCTATTACAACAACACTCTCTTTCATCGAAGCATCAAGGGCTTCATGATCCAGGGCGGTGAGTGCATTTCCTTGCAACAATCTAGACGTTTTCGGGACGAGTTCCGGACGCACCAGAACCGATGGTAAACCCTGTGCTGCTCGCTGCTGCAGGTGACCCCACTGGAACAGGAAAGGGTGGGAGAAGCATATATGCCACTCCATCAGGGAAGTTTCCAGACGAGCTGGTGGACTCGCTCAAGCACAGCAAGCGTGGCATCCTGTCAATGGCAAACAGCGGGCCCAACACCAACGGGAGCCAGTTTTTCATTACCTACAAGGCGCACCAGCATCTGAACGGCAAATACACCGTGTTTGGGCACCTCATAGATGGGCTGGATACGCTGGACAGGATGGAGAAGGTGCCCACAGAAGTGGGTGACAAGCCCAAGACCGACATCCGCGTTAAGGGTGTCACAATACATGCCAACCCTCTTGCGGGGTGACTGGCATGTGCATGTGCCCAACTTCTTGGACGCCGCTGTGTTGCGCCTGGCCTACGCATCATTTTGCTCTACTCATGAGCAGCGAGGGTGTCAGCCATGCATCCCCCAGCACCGTACGTCAATGTGTGTCATGCCGTACACGTTGCATAGTTACAGTGCATGCTAAGCCCAAGCGTCTGGTGATACGTCTGAGCATTGTGAAGCGCACAACGGCCTGACCAACATGCCTGACCACATACCATGCCATGGGTGATGGCCTGATATGCACGGCGAGCCGGCGAGTACCGGTATGCCATGCATGGCTTTCGCGCGCATCATGTCACACCTATTCCATCACATCCTTTCAGACCATCGCATACAACGCATTCGGCCGCTGATGCGCACTGCAGTGGAGCAGCGGGGCACCTGCTTGCATCCAGCCATCATCACCTACATTCACGTGCGCAACAACAGTGCTAGCAATGGCACGAACGTGTAGGTGATGCATGCGGCATGTGCTTAGTCTATTGCGTCACGTCTGAGGTCATACGTATGACTGGGTGCCTGGCATGGCATGTAAACAATTCATTTGCAGTCCATACGGACAGCTTGTTCATACCGATCCACCTAAGAGCAAGAAAGTGCCAGTTTATTGTGTATTTGAGTCCCAAATGATGATAGGGCATTTATTGTGCTGAAGCCCACCAACCACCAAGGATGGCGAAGGGCGAGAAGACGTCACGTTTGTGGATGGAGGAGGTCCAAGTATGAAGCATCGGGCAGCGCGCAGCCGGCAGTGGCACGGGAAATAGGCTTGACGTGGGTGGAGGGGAAGAATGCAATTCGAGTGTTACTATCCTGACACGGGTGTTGATCGCGCTTCGAAAAATAAGTGTAAGGTGTGTCACATGAGGTGTCGGCTAAGGTATCGGTGTGTAACAGGCAGGAAAAGCCATGTGCAATTTGCTCTTTCCTGGCAACCGAAACCGTTTGCTTTGTATGAATGCTTGCATACCTGCATCCGTGTGCAGCTGAGTAACGTGAAGGTACTAGAGTAGGTAGCTAAAGCACCACATGAAAGGCATGCCACCGTAGCATACTGCCCAGACCGTCCCACGTGGATGTCGCCAACACGTTATTGCTCACATCCTGCTGCCAGTCAAGGCAAGTCGAGTGTGGACGCGAGGGATGCTGCCTAGCATGCTACCTGCTTCAAAAGGGTGCCTGGAGTGAACGCAAAGACCAGGCATTCACAGGAAGAGCACTGCGATAAATACACATCATTGTGTTGCCTCCGGTGTTGCCTCCGGTTTGCACCGAACCAATCCATGCACAAACCAGCGCTATGCTGCTGACAAATGCAGGCAGCATGCATGCCGTCCGTTCACTAGTTCTGTGAAGCCGGCGGCTCACCCTCCGCAGCGGCGGGTGCTGGCGGCGGCGGCGGCGAGCTGGCCGGCGCGGCGGGCCCCGGCACGACCCGCCCGCTGCCGCCGCGCCGCATCACGCTGCTCAGCGCACCCAGCAGCGCATCGCCCCTCGCGGATCCGGAGCGCGACGGCCCCTGGCTGTGCGGCGGTGAGCCTGAGCCCGCTAGGCCGGCCGCCGCCACAGCAGGAAGGTCCGCCGGGGAGAAACGCCCGATGCCGCCGCCGCCAGCGCCAGCACTCGCCCTGGGCGACCCCGCAGCGTTGCGGTGGTGCATGGCGGCCTCCAACGAGCTGCGGCGGGCGCTGGTGCTGCCGATTGAGGCCTGCTTGCCCATGCTGCCGAGGGCTGAGAACGTGGGGGGCTGGGGCAGCGCGATGCCGGCCGCTGAGGGGGACAGGCCCAGCGGGGAGGCCGGGCTGCCTGCACGCGCAGCTTCCAAGCTTCCCCGCCGGGCCGTGACCAGGGCCGTCGGGGACTTCACGCCACTGCTGGCGGCGGCAGTCAGGCCGAGGTGCGGCGACGATGCGCGCAGCGCACTTATGACGGCGGCGGGTGGTGCGAGCGGCAGCGTGGGGCTTGCTGGCACTGCATCCGGGTGAGGCGAGCCCGGGTCATGGTTTCCAGAAGTGCGGCTGGACGAGGATGCATTGTGGTCGAGGCCGCCCCTGCGGCCCTTGATCATCAGCCCGGTCGGCGCGTTGACGCCGAACGCTGCAGCGGCTGCCCGCGCCGCAGCAGCGGTGACCAGCGCAGCCTGGGGTGACGCCGCGGCCTGCGCCGCGCCTTGCTGGAGGCCGGAAGCGGCCGGTAGGCCCGGCAGCAGGGCCGAGGGGGAGGCCACTGCAGCGGCACGCGTATCGTCACCGCCTGTGACATCCTCCTCAGCAGCTGGCTGAGGAGCGAGCAGCACGGGGTCAGGCGTCAGCGGCGCCTGCGCCGGGCCGGATGCCGCAGCGCCGTCGCCAAACACAGCATTGGTGTACATGACGGCACCCGTAGCGGCAGCCGCGGCGGCAGCGGCCGACTTGCGGCTGCTGGTGCTGCTGGCGGAGCGCAGCGACAGCGCTGCGGCGCCGGCCCCGGCCGATGGCGGCCGCAGCGCGTTCTGCGCCGTCCCCGGCTTCGATCCCGCCGCCGATCCCGCTGCGGCGGGCGTCACAGCGCGGTCCTCAGCAATGGGCGGAAGCGCCAGTAGGTCTCCGAACAGCGAGGGCGTGACGGCACGTGCGATGGCGCCATCTGGGTCCGCAGCCGCTGCGGCAGTCAGGCCGTCCACCTGGATGCGGTTGGGCGTCCCGCTCGCGCCCGCCCAGCCGTTGACGGCGAGCGTGCCCGGCTCGACGGCCGGCACGGGCGACACACGGCGGACCTGGTTTGTGAACGACCCGCGGTGGCTGCCGGTGCCGCTGCCCGGGCGCTCGCCGATCGAGGGCCGCCTCGCGCTGCCCTTGGCATCCAGGCTCGCCCGCTTCGGCGTGAGCACGCCACCTGCCGCAGCTGGCGGCACAGCCAGGGGCGCGACGAGAGTTTCGCTCGCCGCCTGCGGCTCCTGACCCTCCGTGTCGGCCGCCCCCCCTCCCAGGAGTGAGATCCTGGCCTTGGGCATGTCCAGGAGGGGACCCGAGTCGGCGGCATCGAAGCTCGTGGGCACGTCCGGCTCGTCGTTGAGGCCGTTTGCCTTGAGCGCCAGCACCGCTGCCTTAAAGTTGCGGCCCTCGGCCTCAAACACCTGCGCTGGACTCTGGCCGTAGGCCTCGTTGGCGTCCTTTTCGCCGGCGGCGGCCGCGGCGGCGGCCCGGGCGGCGATCTCGGCGGCGCTCTTGCGGGTGGTGATGGATTTGAGGAAGAAGGAGCGTCCGGTGATGGACTTGAGGAAGAGCGAGGCGTAGGACTTGACGGCGGCGGTGACCGACGTGGCGTCGAGGTGGCTGCGGTCGAGCTGCGTGGCGGCCACCAGCTGCCACGACTCCTGCACCATGCCCTCCACGTCCATCTCAGAGGGCAGCTGACTCAGCAGCTCAGCCACGCGCTTGGACTCGCCCGCGGTCACCTGTGCGTCACCATGGCAACATGGTATGTGTTTGACGTTTTGGTGCCGGGTGGCTGTGCAGCACCACACGCAACGCTCAGCTCAAAGCTGGCGTGCTTGGAATACGGTAGCACCATCCAAGTTCAGACTCTGCATATGATCCGTGCGCATGCATCGCGCTTTGGCAATGAGACCTTGATACCTTAAAGAGATGAAACGCACTCCTCCCGCTCCATTACGCATCCTACAAGCTGCGGGCCCTGCCGCATCCACCCACACCACCGCTGCCTACGGCTCGGCCTGCGCCTCATGCGCATGCCCACAAGACTGACTGTGTGCTGGCATATCTCTGACACCCCTCTCCCACACCCCTCTCCCTGACACGCGCCTCTCACCGTGAGGAAGGGCTTGAGCAGGTACACTAGGTAGGCGATGGCCAACGTGACGGTCAGCGCAAAGATGATGATGTGCAGCATGTGCAGGCTGACGAAGGACGCAAGCGAGTCCCGGCTGCGCACCGCACCGCAACACAGCCAGCAACGCAGCACAAGTGCACAACAGATCAATACTGGGCCAGGTGGCCAATGCAACAGGACTGGCCGAATGCCAGCAGCAAATGCATGGTACCAAGCATCGACCCTCCCTCAAAATGCTCAAATACGAACACCGTTGCCATACACCCTGGTTGGTGATGATACCGCTGCGATGCGTAAACACCGGAAGCCCGGGTCAAGCCTGAAGCACGCATCTTCACCGTACTTCGCCTCCAGCACGCGAAGAGTGCATCACTGCATCCTGGCGTGATGTGCTGTCCCCTTCTCACCTGTACGTGAGCGCCAGCGCCTGCAGCGCCTGGTGCAGGTCCTCCTGCGCGACGTTCCAGATGTACTGCCAGCGCGCGGACCAGGGCCCCACGTCCTGCGGGTCGTCCAGGCCCATCAGCTTGGCCTCCGCGATCAGGCGCCGCATCATGGGGTCGATGCCGTTGCTGCTGATCTGCAGTACAAGGCAGGCGAGATCGCTGGTGTGGGAATGATGCGGGCATGTTACGATTCACACCACGCGCGGCGTGCTTGTGCGGGTGCACCTTAGTGCAGTGCAGCACGGCGCAGTGCAGTGCAGTGCAGTGTGGTGCAGCGCAACTCAAAGGGTAAAGAGTTCTGATTTTGAGAGACATTCACTTAGGCTACGCAACATTCACTCAGGCCACGCGACAAACCGCCATGCACCCTGATGGCAGTTGAACGATCCTTATTGTGAACCTAATGACTGCCCAATTACTGGCATGGATGAGTGCATATGCTTGCTTAATATCAGTCATGCACGTTCCTGGTTGGCCGGCCCGCACCTCGTGGTACTCGGTGCCCTCGGCGTAGCACGTAGCGGTGTCGGTCCTCAGGCAGCCCTTGACCTTGAACAGCTGCTGCGCGCGCGCCACGCTGTCAAACAACGACCCCGTGGAGCCGTCCTACAGCGGTGGCAGCAGAAACAGCAGCAGCAGCATGCAGTAAGCAGCAGCGGCGAGTACCTAGGGGGAGCATGGGCCGCTTGGACACTCCCGGGATGTGGCTGAGGTACCGGTACATCACACAGCAACAGCAGCAGGGGGACTGACACACAGATTCAGCCAGCTGGTGAGTGTAGTCAACAGCGAATGTTTCACACGCAAATGTCAGTAAGGTATCTGGATAGCACGCCTGATGAGGTGAGGGCAGACCTTGATGCTATGCATAGCAATGTAAATGCTTTGTACAGTCATGGCCATGGTTCCAGCCCTTCCCTCCGAGCACTGCATTGATCACAGTCACAGCATTACTGCTTCCCCCAATCCCTACCGATGCCATGCCAACAGACCATGCAAAGCTGTGAGTCACCAGACATTGTACGGTCCCCACGCACACCACATGGCCGGCGGCCCCACTACCTTGGAGTGGTCGATGTATGAGTCCTGCAGCGTTCCTCCGCCATACAGCGCAGTACCGTACACCGTCGCAAGCCAGTCCGACTCCTCACGAACGACCGGCTGCAGCGCCTGCCGCGTGTTGTTGTCCTGCACAATGGGCAATGCGTACACACCATTTCTCGACACATGACATGAAACTCGGGGCCGGGGGGGGCGTGCTGTTGCTTGATGCCAAACACAGCCACCCATCTGGTACTGGCCCCTGCTCTGCCCAAGCCACGCTCACAGCACCATGCAGCCTGTGAGAGCGCTCTTCGGCAGCCCCCAGGCAAACGCAGCAGCTGAAGCAGGCGTGGGGGGCATCACCAGCAGCTGCTGGTGCTGGTGCTGGAGCATCACCCGTCAACCCACTCCATCACAAACCAAACGCCCCAGCGCTGCCATGCAGTCACGTACCGCCTCCAACGCCAGCTCCGTCGCAAACAGGATGGTGCGGCCTGTCTGGTCCAGCGTGCGCTGGAAGAGCTTCAGGTCCACCAGGCGGCTGGTTACGCCGCTGAAGAAGACGATGGTGATGATGTACATGATCGCGATGACCACGCTCCACACCAGGAAGGGCACCGAGAGCTTGTAGAGGTCAGTGCGCGTGTGCGTGAGCACCTTGCGGCGCACGGTGCGGCGGCCGGCGGTGGCGTTGGAAGTGAAGGATGCGTCGACGCCCACCATGCCGTGGGAGTGGCCGCCGTGGTTGCCGGAGAGAGCGCGCTTGAGGCGCGACATGACCCCAGAGGCTTGGGAGGCCTCGGACTTGTGCACGGTCTGCACAGCAGTGCAACACAAAGTTGCGGTTATTCGGGACCTGGTTGCGGGTGAAGTCTCGAGCCTTCGGCTTCGGACATGTCAGTGCAAACAGGTGTGACCAGAAGCCTACTTGCAGACCATGCAAATACGGCGGGTCAGGAACTGCATCTAACTCCTTTGCCTGTTGTTCGTCGCCAGTATCTGCAGTGTCCTGATGTGGCAATGCAACAAGCAACACACAATTGATTTTGCCACATGCCAGCGATGCGGTCTCCCCCCCCCCCCCGGGAAACGCGCCCCACCCTCACCTCCTCCCACATGATGCCGCCCTTGCGTGGTGAGGCGCCGGCGAGGCCCGCCCCCGCGCTTGTCATGCTCTCCATGCTCTTGCGAGCCGCCGCCGCCCGGCCGTCCATTGAGGGACCCCTGGACGTGATGCCACTGACCACACTGCCAGCGTCCCCAACATCCCCCTCCCCGCCCGCCTGCCCCGCTCCGTTGTCCTCATCCTGATCCTCAGAGTCCAGATCGGAGTCGGCTTCCTGGATGTTGACGTTGCGGTTGGCGAGGGAGCGGAGGGTCTTGGAGGGGATGACGAGGAACACGGTGAAGAGCGCGGAGCGCGCGCGGGTGACGCCCCACATCAGCCACACCACATACAGCGTGGCGAGCATCCAAATTGCGCAGCACTCTACGACTATGATGATGATGAGGACCAGCTTGAGCGTGTCGATGTTGTCCTGTAGCAAATGGCAGGGGATCGCAGGCGGGCGGCACAATGAACATGACTACATGAGGCGTGTGCGAGCTTGAAGGCACGGTTGGAGGGATGTGAGGGAGCTGCATGAACAATTGAGCATTACATGCCACGGCTTGATGAGCCAGCGAGGCAAGCGGGCTTCCCCTGCGCACAGTTGCAGCTGACGTGGCAGGGGCAGGGGCAGGGGCACCTTCCATAGGGGCCGCTAACTGGTAAGCACGCTCTGCAGCGACGGCAGCCCTTTCCAGCATCGGCGCTGAGCCAGGGCTATCGGTCTACCCAGCTTATCACCCCTATGATAACACACCCTTGCATGAGCAGGGCAAGCATGGTGAGGATCATCAATTCACCAATTCATCAGTGCCGTCAACCACAACCACGCTCACCTGGGCCAGCAGCAGGTTGTTGTTGAGGATGCGCAGGTAACCCGTGTACAGGCTGGCGGGCGCGTTGTCGTGCACGTACAGCCAGAAGCGGTTGGTGGCGAGCGTGACGTTGGCCTTGGCGCTGGCCGGCGCGCCCAGCACCGTCAGCATGCCCTGCGCCGCCGAGAACGCCACCTCGCGCGCAGCCGCGATGTACGACCCGCCCATGTTCCACAGCGTGGCCTTGGTGGTCATGAACGAGGGCGGGCTGGTGTCCAAATACTCGATAGAGTCCCTGCAGCCAGGCCAAGCAAGCACGACGGCATGGGTGCAACTCGCAGTCAGATGCCCCTCCAATCCTCCATGCAATCCCAGCATTTTGTCAAGGTATCGGAAGGTTAGCTGCCTGCGTGCGTGTGCTGTGTGATGGCTACGTTGCATAGCATTACTACTGGCAGGCATCAGTTGTGAGCCCAGATTGCATGCAGCGCGGTGCCAGCAGGGTAGGGTTGTAGGACGATGCTCGCAGCGCGTGGAATCAGCAGGACTTACCACGTGGGGTCATTCCAGAGGTCGTCGAGGTGACTGTCTGTTTGCCTGCCCTTGGCGGTAAAGCCCAGGTACAGGCCCTGGTGCAGGTACTCAAACCGATCAATGTCGTCCGCCAGGCGCGTCGAAAACGGTGCGATCTTGTCGGAGGTAAAGCCCTGGAGGAGCAACCATGCACACACACACAACAGTCAAAATGCTGTATCGTACTAGGCTGCATTACGGGAGCGGTGCCGGTGCTCTAGAGCTACGCGAGTTGGGAGTGCAACTATGAAGCTTAGTAAGACAACCATGCAATGCTGGGATAGGAATGCGCACCTGTTGCCGTGCGGCTGCCTCGATCGCCCTGGAGTACAACGCCGTGTATTGGATCTTATCCAGCGCCTCTCCGGACGCGCTGATGCTGGTGATGACCACCTTCTGGCGGCCCAGGTAGACAAACACCACGATGAAGCACGCCATGTGCGCCGCCACGAGCGCCGCTACCACCACCCACATGTGCAGGCGCAGCCGCTGCCATGCGCGCGTTGCCGCGCGCTGCGTCAGCAGCTTGAACAGCCGCTTGAAGCGCTTGCCGCGAGAGAACGTGGCCTGGCCCGCGCTCACGGCGCTGCCCGCGACGCTCGCCCGGGCGCCTTCGCCGCCGCCGCCGACGTCCTTGCCGCCAGACGCGGCCGAAACCATGGAGCCGCGGTCACCTCCGGCTCCGGAACCCATGGATTTGTGCGCGTCCGGGGGCGCGCGGGGGTTGCTGCCGGCGCCGTCACGGTCGTCGCTTGCTAGCTCCTCCTGAGCCCCGGTGTCATCCTCCTGCGCGACAAGCAGCATCCGTCACGCCAGCATCATGCGTCAGATACCGCTGGCGGGATCAAGCCTGGCGGAGTGTTGAGTTGTCAGCCATGGCGTTTATTTCAGGGGTTGATGCATGCAATGGCTGGAAGTACGGTGCTCAGGTGATGCAACAGGTTCTGCTGCTTGGGCAGCACTCCACCTGTACTGCCGGAATGATGGCATGAGATCTGCGGGGCAGGCAGCGGGGTTCCCAGAGACTCTGGCGTGCACTGCCACTTACCGGAATGACCTCCAGCTGACCTCCCTCCGCGCCCTCCTCACCCTCCTCCTCGTCTTCCTCCTCCTCCTCCTCCACTATCACACCCATCATCTCCGCCTCCTCATCGTTCAGGCCGCTGGAACGCGCCTTCCTCAGCAGCCCCGACAGCTGCTTCGACATCTGCTTTGTGCCAGTCTTGGACGCAGGCCCGGACCTGCCCAGGCCGTCGCCAGAGGTGCGGCTGGCCTTACGGCCCCCCATGGACAGCTGCTTGAGCAGCGCTGAGGTTGAGAGCTGACGGGACAGCTTGCGCGCGACTTGCAGGGAGGCCATCTGCGAGACGCGGCGGCTGGCCTGCTTGGAGACGTTCCGCGACATGCGCTGCCCGTGCGCGCTCTGCAGCCGAGCAAGCACAGCCACAATAACAAGTGAACTTGCCGGCTGTCAGTGTCGTTCATCGCACAGAAATGCACACCTGCCCTTTGCTTGCCAGCACAATTCACAAAGCACCTCTGCATTGGCAGCAGCGCAGCATCAAGGGGTTCCCCGCACAGTGTACGATCATGCGGTGCGCAACCACGCGCTGCCTCGGACCTCACCTGCGCGCCAAACACGCCCTCGTAGCCTGACTCCAGCCAGTTCTTGACCAGCTTCACGCCGTGCTTGTAGTGCACCACCTCCTCCTTGTTCTCCAGGTGAGCTATAGTCACCTTGCGCGCCAGCAGCTCGTCGCCGCTGCCCAGCGCGGCGCTGCTGGACTCACTCACCGCCATGTCCTTCTCAGCCTGCAGTCATGAGCGGCGGCGGTGCACACAGACACCAGACTCTGTAATATCAAGCCATCAAGCGCAGAATTGTTTTGATGTGGCAACCGTACTTTACGAGCGGCATAGTGGTTGATATGCACTTGGGGTCGGTCCTGTGGTTTGCAAGACGGTTGTTGGATGCAGCAATGCATGACGACCTGCACGCCGCTCCCATATGGTTGGGAGCTGGGCAGGTCTCACAATCTTCGTGCAGGCCCTTGAGTATCTATCCGTGCTACGCCGGTGCTCGCAGGCTCGTTTCACTGCCAAGGGTAGTGAGCCGCACCGTGCAGCGGTTGATCGCTGCATGCTCGCCCACCCCCACCACAGCCGCATGGAGCACCAGCCATAGCGCATTGTCATCAAAGTGCAGCCATCCAGCATCAATTCCTCATGGGGACGCTACTGGAACCTGTTGACATTCACCTGATGGTAATCCGGATCATATTCCGCATCCTCGGGGATCGGCACCATGTCGGGATCCACGTGCTCTACATCCGCCCAGTCCCGTGTCCTGTACCGTGAGTACGTGTGGTGGTGGTCCTTGTCGTGCTGCTTGTGAGGCTCCTTGTGGTCCTGCCGGTGGTTTGCAGTGCCGCCGCGGTTGCCGCCGCGGCTGTCATGCGTGCCTGGCCGCTGCATCGCCATGGCGCTGTCGTCCGACATCACGTTGTGTGCGGAGACCGCGGAAGTGCTGCCGGAAGTGCTGCCGGCGGCGACGAGCAGGGTCCCGGAGGGCTGCTGCTTGGGGCTGGCGCCGGCGGCGGCGGCGCGAGCCTTTTGGAAGGGCGAGCTGGCCTTCAGGCGGTTGGCGGACAGCGGGCGGCCCGTGGCGCTGCCGCCGCCGCTGCCAGGGCGGTCCTCTGGGCCAGGAGCGGCGCCATTTGAAAGCCTGGCTGTGTCCATGATGTCCAACTCCACATTCCTATCAATACGGTGAACACAGCAGCAGTGCAGCGCATCATCAGCCTTGGCTGTGGTGTTTCTGCAAGCAGGACGTGCTTCCTAATGTTCATGCTGTGCATGTATGGGGTGGGCGTGAGCCCTGTACAATTCCAAGGTCGCGACGAGCATGGCTGTCGCAGGAACGGACGGTTCTGCATGGCGCTGTGGCCATGGCAAGAGCGTACACAAATGCCCTGTGCTTTGCAGGATTATCTGCCGCACCGTGCAGTGATCAAGGCGGAGTTGTCTGTGCGGGCCGTCAACGCTTGGCCCGCGTCCATGTGCGCCGAGTCCATGATGTCCAGCTCCACGTTGCGCGCAGTGATGAGCGCGCTGCTGTTGGAGCGCTGTGTGTCCGGCGCGCCCTTGCCGCCCTTGCCGAGGCCAGCCTGAACATAACGGCACAACAGCAGCAATTGCCAATTTGATCAGCGCGATATTGCGCGCAGAAGCACATCAAGCGATCTGGGTCTTATGCTCTTCACACATTCAGGCGCGTGATCACACGCACGTGACCCGAGCACTGAACAGGCCTGACACTTGACATTCGCGCTAGTCAAGCAGTAGCATCCACATTGCAGATGGATGGTGAACTGGCGAGGCTATAGACTTGGGGAGTCATTGTGAAAAGGTGCGCTGTGATTGTGCGCTCACCACATCCAACGCCAGCTTGGGAACAGGGGAGACCTTGCCCCCGGGCTGAGAATGGTGGTGCTGGTGGTCGTACGGTGAGTCGTTGTAGCCGCCGCCGCCGCCATACGCATCCACTCCGTAGCCTCCCTGGCCCTGCCCATACTCCTCCTCGTCCTCAGCCAGCAGCTGGTAGATGATGCTGACGTCGCCGCGCGCAAACGACACGGGCTTGACCATGGCCATCAGGCGGTGCTCGTTGTTGCCGTCTTTGAGGGCGCACTGCGCAGTTCGTTGTTGCCAGCATGGCAACCGACAAACGTCAGGAGCTTGTGCACAAAATGCACGCATGGGAGGGGGGATGTTGCAGGAGCAAGACAATAATGGGATGGGGTAAATTGGTAAAGCACCAAAATGGGACGCAGGGGAAGCAGCGCGTGCAGGCCGAACACAGACCACGGTGCAAGTAGCACAAAAGCGCAGCTCTGCACCTCACCTGCAGTGCAACCGTGAGCGGGCCGCCGTCCGAGTACATCGCCTCCATGTTCCTCCTGGGCCCCGTCTTGTGCGTCTTGTCCTTCAGACCACCCTTGCGCTTGGCGGCGTTGGCATTGGCGCCGCCGCGGTGCTGGTGGTGCATGAGCTGGTCGATCGTGGTGCCCTCGGGGATCTTCAGGAAGTCGTGCACGGGGCGCTGGGCCATGAGCGTGTGGGGCACGCCAAAGATCAGGCCGGCCACGACGTCGGCGCGTGCAATCGTGAGCTTCTGCGTGAGCTCGATGCAGCCGGCGAGGATCTCCGGGCGCCACAGCTTGATGCCCACGAACGTCTCGGTGCCGTCCTCCGACTGCAGGGGGGTGAATGAATCGGGGCCCGTGTTACCCACCACGCACGCGAGCGAAAACTTGCAAGGTGCGTTAGGCTCGTGTCTCATGACTCCTGCCCTGGTATGGTGCTTGCTGACGTCCTCCTGCTCTGTCATGACCACTTGCCTGCTTTCACGTACAAGGCTCAACCGCTGCAGTTTGGTACGGTGTACAGGACGAGTGCTTGTGCTGGATATGACTGTTATGATTCAAATGCGCGCACTCTGCGAGCAGACCTGCACAGGCCTGATGCCCGACCGACACGCCTCCTGTCTGGCTTCTCACCTCGATCGCCTCAATCTGCATGATGGCGGGCTTGACGCCTCCGGCGGCGCCGCTGCGCCCCGCATACGACGCGTTCAGCACACGCGCCTTGGACACCATGCGGGACAGGCTACGCGCGGGCGCGCGGGCGTTTGTGGCATCATCCTTTGTGGGGCTGCTGCTCTCATTCTCCTCGGCTGCCTGCACGTACCGTACAGCAAACAATGCGGCCAGCAGGAAAGCAGGCTGACATGAGACATAACCTGCAGAGCCTGAATGTATACAATCTTAGGGCCTTTTCACACTAGAGGGCAAATGTGGGGGGCAAATGTCAGGGGGCAAATTTGCCCCCCAGGGGGTTTCACACTGTGCTTTGGGGGGCAAATCTTTGCTATGCACCAACAACTGTAGCCACTGCGCCTCTTGCCACAGCACTTGAGCTATAGGCTTATCAGGTGTGTCAGAACAGCCCACAGCAGTCGGTGGAGCGCAGGCAGCTTCCCGTGCGCTGGTGGTGCAGTCGATGCTGGCCGCCTGCGATGCGTCACCGCACCCGTTGCCACGCATGAAAAGGTCACAGCAACAGTAGAATACAAGCTACAGGGTAGCGTTGCTTGGTTGCACTTGAGCTTGAGGCAGCAAGTGAGCTTGGCGCCTTGATGGAGCACGTGTACTGGGCTGTCCTGCATGCACCTGGTGCACCTCGCTCCGCTTAGGTGTAGCCCAAGTCAGGACACTGTGGTGGACCAATTATGCTATGGACCAATTATGCTATACACACTGAAGCACAGTTGCAGACATCTACGCCGTGCAGAGCCAATGAAAGAAGACAGCGGCAGACACATATAGCAAACCACTGGACACTGGTGACAGGTTTGGATTGAAAACGAAACCCCAAGCCAAGTCAAAAGATTGCGGCGCGGCGAGCGCGTTACCTGTTCGTCCGCACGTGACACCAGGTGGGGCTGCACGCCCACGCGCCAGGACGCGCCATGCAGCGTCGCGGCCTTGATGAGGAACGCGTTGAGCGCAACCTGCAGCGGTTGGCCTGTGCAGCGCGTTGTGCATATGTACGCGCGGTGAGTGCTTGACACACAAATAAATAAATAATACACCCCGTTGCCAGGGTACACACAGCATGTCAGGTGTGGCACACTGCGTGTACCGTATAAATGAGGCATATGGGCATAGTGAGCCAGCCCGCGCTGCACCGCGACCCAATCGCGGCCGGGTTTTGCGCGCCCAAAACCTCACATAGTCACATTGCATGGTGAAGAGGCCAGGGAGCAGTAGGGCAAGGCTGCCATAGTGCCAACAGCCACAAGCAGTCAGGCAGTTAAGATATCTGGTCAAGGGAGCCTGCAGGAGGAGACTCACCAGACTCCTGCCATTGCCCGAACACGTCCACGACGTCCGTGAGCTGCCGCCCCAAGAGGTTGTGTGGGTCGAACCCAAACAGGCTGGCGGGCGAGTTGTTGACGGCGATGATCGCGCCCTCGTCCGAGACGCGCAGCACGAGGCGCCGCTCGTCCATGGCCACCTCAGCAGCCACCTTTTCTGCACGCACCACGTACCTGGGCGCGGGCGGGGCACGCAGGGCATGGGCCAACCAATCAGCGCTGAAAACGGCAGCAGCAACACCGTCGCCGCAAGCAAGGCAGACACGGTGACTGTTGCTGGCAGCAGGGACCCGTTGTGGACCTGGGCCATTGTCAGGCACATGCCACCATGCAAACACGATGGTCCCCGCAAGGTAAGTGAATCAACGATGCCGGCCCACAGCGATCGTATCGATAGTGCAACGAGGCAGCGGTAAAAGCGCGTACGGGCGGCCAGCGCTCACATGCAGGTGTTGCTGACGTCCTTTGTGCTGATGCTGAGGCGCACGGGGATGACGGTGCCGTTGCTGCTCAGCATGTTGTGCACGAAGCTGCTGCGGCAGCTGGACGGCACCGGCTTGGACATGGTGCTGCTCTCGGACTCCTGCAGCGCCACACACACACGCCAGCCATAGCAGCATTCAAGCGGTCAGTCTTGAGCGTGCAGTGATACATAGAACGCGTGCTGAATCCCTGTGTGGGCCCAATGACCCACGCACACAGCGCAACATGCTTGCTTGGATCAACGCCAGGCTATCATATGGCAAGCTTCTATACCGCCAGGACGCAAGAGCACCAGCACAGGCTTGGCTAGGTCAGCAAGTGTCAAGAACCCGAAACGCACCTTGATCCACCGGTGATGGAGGTACCCGAAGGGCTGGCCCATGAACTTTGCAATGTCCATGCCCTTCATGGCCGGCACCTTGTAGCCCAGCAGCATCGCCATGGAGGTGTTGGAGTACACCAGGTGGTTGTGCTTGTCAAACACCATCATGCTGGGGGCGTCGGCGGTGCGCTGCAGCGACACCACCAGGATGCGCTGGTCCGCCGTGCCTGAGCGCGAAGAGGCACACACGCATAATGGCTACAGCTTCAGCAAAGGCCGCTGGGATCAGCACAGGCACGTTGAGCGGATCTATGGTCAGCTTTGGAAGCAGTCAGCATCTACACGCGCATGCACACTGCATGGCCCCACGGGGATCTTATCCAACACAATACGCGCATACATACACGTGCCAGACTGAGTGTGCAGACGAGCTACACCAACAGGCAGCAGCTCAGGCTTCGCAAGTCATGATTCAACAGGTACAGTCGCAGCTTCCACCTTCTTCATGCCAATTAAGAGCCTGGATTGGCGCAGTAGGTACAGTGCACCTGTCCCCTGTGCATTTGGCTTGGCATCGTGCCTGCCATGCATGCATGCTTTTGACATCCTGCATTATTTTGCATGCTTCAGCAGACCCCAGCGCGCTGTGCAGGGGTAACCCGCCACCCGCCCACCTCCCATATCCAGCTTCAGCTTGACGGGCACGTCCTCGGCGTATTTGTGGCGCAGCACCGTGTCCATGTGCGTGGTGCCCTCCATCAAATCCTCCTCGCTCATCTGGCTGGCTGTCATAATCAGCCTGCATCATAACAACAACCAGTTACCAGAAACAAACATGTCGCAAGCAATGGCAACTCGTCTCGCATATGTGCTGTGTGCGGGGAGTGCAGCGCGCGTGGGTGCAATAGCGGTGGGTGCATTCTGGCAATCCGCCCTCTCCGGGTGAAGCACGATGCTACTGCTCACACGCTTGGGGCATCAGCATCAAAGGTGCTTTGAAAAGATGCACGCAACGGTGCTTTGCGTGCATGGCCCGCCTGCTGCTGCGCTGCGCTGCGCCCGCACCTGTCCACCGCCTGCGGGTCTGCGGTGAGCGCTGCAAAGGGCTTGCCCACCAGCTCCTGCGTGGACCAGCCCGCATAGTCCATGAAGGCCTGGTCGGCGCACAGCATGAGGCCGTTGGACATGAGCCAGGCCTTGAGGCAGGTGGGATCGCTCTCCACCTCCTTGAGGAGGCCCATGAACATCGCGTCGATGCCCTGGCCCGACACCTTGGACACCTGCGGGGCGAGCGGTGAGCAGACGCGGCGAGGGAACGTCATGCGCGGGTGAGGACCCAGGGGTATGAGCGCAGTAGGGTGGTGCAGGACTGAAAGCGCACGATCATGTCAAGGCTCGAGAGCATGCCTCCACTGAAGTTCAGACCCAGGCCTGAGACACTGCAAAGCCGCACACGTGAACAGATTTAGATTTAGATTTTACATTAGGAGCTTTCTAGCCAAGGCCGACACTCCCCTCAGATGAGGACATAGAACTCTCGCAGGAGCGAGTCAAGCAAACAGGCAACAACGGGCCAACGCTGAACGCGTTACGCCAAGGATATGATCCATTGTGATAAGCATCCGATGCATGCACGAGGCACCATATTCAACAGAGATGATAAAGCTCAGCGACTTGTTTGCACATAACGTTCATGAATGTAATCTGCCACCAGTCGACAGTTAGGGTGATTCAACAACATGCGCATGCCAGCAGCATCGGCTGACGGCTCAGCGCTAAAGATCGCTGAATATTTTGCACGTAACGAAGCATAATGGGGACACTCAATGGCCACATGCAGCTCATCTTGAACCGAACGGTGTCCTTG
>BDDA01000954.1:22171-43314 GCA_001662385.1 Chlamydomonas asymmetrica | reverse complement strand
GCCACAGCGAGAAAAGCGAGAACCAGGAAGCGAGGCACGCCACAGGGGCAGACAGCACGCAGCGGGCAAGACAAGCAAGGAGGAACCAAGCAGGCCCGAAACCCTAAAACCCACACAAAAGTCAGGCCCGATGGCCACACAGAACCCCGGACACCCAGCAGCAACGCTGCGCCCACCAACCTGACGGTGGCAAGGGGGATGAAGACTACAATGCATGGGCCAGCGGCGCTGGGGGGGGACGAACCGAGCGGCCTCAGGACAGCAATGGGTCGGCCAGAAGCGCAGGCGGTGGGCTGGTGAGGGCAGGTGCCACGCGTATGCTCCTCAGCAGGCCAGTGCCGGCATGATGGTGGTGTGAGCCGCTCATCAGCTGACTGGCAGGGAGCTCAGCTGGCAGACATCAGCCATACTAGCCATATCCCAGCACACGCCAATGATCAGTCCCAAGCAGGCTGCTTTGTCCACTGGGGCCGGTGCCTCTTCCAGGGACCTCCTATGCAATCCGGACCGCTTGCCAGACAGCGTGCTGGAGCTCATCCTCACCCCCCATCGCGTGCACAGGGCCGCAAGGCAGGTGTGCACGCGCTGGCGCGACTGCTACTCGCGCGGCGTCACCGTGCTGCGCAGCCGCGGGAGTGACGTCTGGGCCGCTCGACGGCCGGTCCCCCTAGACGCGGGCCTTGCATGGCCCTACTATCCCGGCGACCGCCTCCCCCCCTGGTTCTCGAACCTCACCACCATCAAGCTGTGCGGCCACCATACAAACACCGCCACCGTCGAGAACGCGCTGAACAGCCTGCGCTGGTCGACGCACCTGCGCGGGCTCACCTGCCTGCACGTCGATCTTGCAGGCCTGCCCGATAGGACCCATTGCTGTCCTGAGGCCGCTCGGTTCGTCCCCCCCCAAGCGCCGCTGGCCCATGCATTGCAGTCTTCATCCCCCTTGCCACCGTCAGGTTGGTGGGCGCAGCGTTGCTGCTGGGTGTCCGGGGTTCTGTGTGGCCATCTGGCCTGACTTTTGTGTGGGTTTTCGGACGGCCTTCGGGCCTGCTTGGTTCCTCCTTGCTTGTCTTGCCCGCTGCGTGCTGTCTGCCCCTGTGGCGTGCCTCGCTTCCTGGTTCTCGCTGTGGCTTTCCTCCTTCTTCCGTCCTTGTCCCTGTCCCTGTCCTGGCCGGGTTTTCTGAGGGTGCTGGGGGTCGGCCTTGCCTGTCCTGCTCTTGCCTGCTTCGGCAGCGGAGCCATCGCTATGTAACCTTTCCCGTCCGAAAAAAAAAAAAAAAAAAAATAAAATAGGCCAGGCGAGCGGATCGACGTCGTGTGGTCGGACTAATTGTCCCCCGAGAGCACACACCTGGCAAGCTTAAGGTTGTTACGCTACTCGCCCAGCCGGGCCGGCATGCCGATCCGCTTCGTGTGGCCGCACCCGGACGAAAGCGATATCTTCGAAACACCGACGAGCCCTCTGAACCCCACGAGGACGAGGACAGTGCAGACTGGGAGGAGCGCGGCTATTACTTTGATAATGGCGCAGCGGCAGCGGGTAACGGCGGGGCCATCGACAGGCGTGCGCTCATGCGCATTGAGGGCCTGTACAGCGCCTTCGTCTCAAACCTCACGCACCTGGATTTGGGCTCGGCCATGCTGCAAGACGCGGGGATGGTTGAGCTCGGCCAGATCCTGCTTGACTCGCCGCACCTGTCCAACCTGCAGCACCTAGACTTGAAGGGCGACGACACTTCACGCGGCGGCTGGCAGTCCTTCACCACATCCCTCACGCAGGCCACGCACCTGCGTTCCATCCAGCGTTTGGATATGGATAACCTGACCACGGGGCAAGCGACAGCGGCCGCGTTGCCCGGCCTGCTGCGCGTGCCGCACCTGGCAGCCTCGCTCACGTGCTTGGACCTCTCAGGCATGGACCCGTTCACACCCGCTTTCATGGACGACGTTTGCGCGGCGCTGGCGGCGCGCTCGCAGCTGCCCAACCTGGTGCAGCTGATCTTCGGGAGCCTCGCCGGCTGCACGGACAACGCCAGCGCGCAGAAGCTGATGCGGACGCTGCGCCATGCAACGCACCTGCGCCTCACCAAGCTGCGCTTGCCAGGTGTGGAAGGGGAAGCGTCGGGGCTGGATGTGATCGCCGCGGAGACGCTGCGTCACGCCACGCACCTGCACGGCCTGACCGCGTTGCGCTTGCATCGTTTCGTCAGAGGAAGGTACTCATGCAACGCCGCGCTTGCGGCGATGGCGGCTGCTACCGGCCTCAGCGGACTACGTGAGCTGGATTTGGGCGAGAACCAGATCAGCGGGTCGGACGCAGCAACGCTGACGTCGTTGGTGGCGTGCCGGCACATGAGCGGCTTGCAGAAACTGCTGCTGGAGGGCTGCCCGCTGTTCACCGGAGCAGACACTCAGTTCATCGAGCTGTTCCGCGGCGTGGCACGCACCAGCCTGAGTTCCCTGCAGCATATTAGTATCGGGTGGTGGTCAGGTTTCGACGGGCCCCACGGCGTGGCAGTCGGCCCCGTAGTGCGCGCGCTCGTCTCCAACCCTGCGCTGTGCGGCCTCACGCGGCTGCAGCTGATGCGCCTCGGGCGGGCGGGCGTGCATCAGGTGTGCACCGCGCTGGCAGCCGCGCGGCACCTCTCCCGGCTCGTCCGCCTTGACTTCACGCCAAGTGAAGTGGACGGCGGCACCGACTGCGTGGCTGTGGGTAGCGTGCTGCGCTCCCTCTCGGCGGTGCCATCGCTCCAGGTGCTGTCGCTGCAAGACCCCAACCTCCCAAAGCGGGAGATCAACAAGCTGCTCAAGGCGCTGCGCGAATCGCCGCACCGCGCCGGGCTGCGCCACATCCTGGTCGCCAAGAAGTACTCAATCGCGCACGAGGCGCTGCTTGAGGGGTTCCGGGGCATCCCCCACCTGCAGGACATCGACGTGGGCATTGAGAACAGCGCGCAAGACTGCCCCGCGTGATGCATGTTGCGTTGACCTGCTGTGCGTGGAACTAGCAGGGTCCTGCCCTGCTCAAACAATGCGCGTGGTGCCTGTTGGCGGCTGAGGAGTGCTGGCAGCTGCTGAGGGCCATGCAGAGCTTGCTGAGGTGCACGCCTGCTGACACGTGCGCCATCATGTGGCGACCCTGATATGCTGCGTGACACTAGACTACTAGGGAGGGCGCTCATAGCAGTTTGAATGCGCCGCCGCCCGCGGCAATGCGCGTGCGATCACTTGTCACAGGGGTAGACAAGCGTGTTGAGATGAGCACTGCTGCAGTGCTCGTATACCAGCGACATCTCCAGCATGGCAATAACGATGGCGCTGACCCGGACTGCTCTGATATGCAGGGTTCAGAGCAGGGTTCTGATTAATCTGGAATGCATGCATGCATGCGCATGGCGCCATCACACGGCTGGCGTGCTTGACTGCCGGGTGGGCCTGCACAGTCTGCCTTTACTTTTCTGGGCCTGTGCTGATATGGCTATGCACCCTCTTGGGCATTGCTGATTTGTGTGTTGTGTTACATCAGGAGCGTGTTGGCCACACGGCCCATGCTCCCCCAAGATGTGGAGCAGGCAAGCAGAAGAGCTTCACCGAGCTTTGCACATGGTGTGCTGATCGCTAAGCACCCTCCTGGGCCTGTGCTGATACGGCTAAGCACCCAGCCACCCAGCCACCTACCCCCTAGCTGGCCCTCCGCGATGTCGTCGTGCCGCGCCATGCACAGCGCCACGACCCGGAATCCTAAGTTCCTAACACTTCCGTCCCCACTGGTCACCATTTGCGTTGCGCACACGTATGTTTGTGTAATCCCACTAGTCTGCACAGATGGTGCTGTGGTGGTGCACAACAAGCATGTGTACGCGCTCGATGTATGCTGGGCAAGGTCAATACACGCTGGATGTGAGTGCATGAGTTATGCTATTTTACATCAGAAGCGTGTTGACCACACGGCCCATGCTCCCCCCAGATGGGGACCAGGCAAGCAGAAGGGGGTGTGAGTGCATATGAGCGTTCTGGGAATGCCCAGCTTCCATTATGCTGGTTGGGCCGGTAGGTACATGTATGCAGGTGCCTGCATGCAGGCTGCTGTCTAGTGCGGGCGAGCACCCGTGGCACTAGTGGCACCTCAAGAGTGATGTGCATGGTCACGCACAGCTGTGGAGCTAGCAGCACGGCGACAACAGACTACAAATGGCTAAGTGCGTGAATAATGACAGGTTGCCTTGACTTTGTGCATGTACACCATCGCGTGAATCGTTCCTGTGCTTTAGGACGGGTTAGGGAAAACACTGCACACCATATTGTGCAGTTGGTGAGTTGGTACATATTGGCGCATTTGGAGTGCTCACCAAAGGCCTGCAATGTCCGTCACAACGTTTTGGGACATGGCCGAGCGTGCAAGTGAAACGAGCAGGGTTGGGGGATCTGGGGGTAGCCCCTGCACGTTTTTGCTGTTTCTGCCCTTGCAACTTCGCTCATGCAAAGCATGCACGGAAGGCGCAGCATGCATGTGCTTGGCGTTTGCATGCGCGGATGGTTCCCACAGTGTCCAACACCGGCGGGCGATCGCATCACCCCGTGCTGTCCCAGGTGCAGCGGGCATGCAGCGGTGCACGCATGTGGGGGAAATAGTGCACCTGCTGCACCCAGAAGTGCGTGCATAAACCTGAGGTCCGGCAAGTGTGTCAGGATTGTGGTACATACACGGCAGCGAGCGTTTTGGCCCCCATGACATTGCAGTGCAAAGCATTGTACGGTCAGGATGTATAACTATCTGCAAGTGTCCCAACGTGCACGCATGTATCTGCAACACTGCTCCTCCTCCTTGAATGCATTGAAAACGCACGAAGAAATGTCTTGGCGCCTTGATGCAAACAACAACGATGCAAACAACAGATGCTCAAAAGCCACACATCACGTCGTGGCGGCAATAGGCGGCGTGTGTATGGACTGCCTAATCTTGCACTTCCTCAAGGCCCTTGGTGCGTGGCTTGCCCTGCTTTGCGGGGGGGGTATGGATGTCGGCGTCTGGATCATAGCGATACACCTTGTACTTGCCGTGCTTGGTGCCGGTTTCGACGATGCAGGCTGTTCGTTTCAACTTTGTGTATATCGACCGCTTCCACACAGGCCCAGTGTTGCTGGTTGACACATTAAGCCATGTGTCCAGGTCATCGCGGTACTGTGGGTTGGACTCGATCATGGCGCACACCTCCGGGTACGTGCCCTGCAACACACCCGCCACACAACACAAGTTGCGTGGTTTGCCATGCCAGTGTACGGCATGCACAAAGCATATTAGCTTTTTTGCAAGCTGTGAGACTGTGGAACTCAGACACGTCACATGCGTGCGCCTCACTCACCTGATAGCCCGGTTGCTGCTTGAGCGCCCATATGACTTTGTCCCTCAGTGGGACAGTTGACTGAAACTCCTCACGCCGTGCTGAGGGGCTGGTAAGGCCCTCACCGACACGCTTGCAGATGGCGGTAAACCTCTTCCTAAGCTTGCCGTGCTGTGTGAGTGTCCCTAGCTTCCCGATGCCTGTACGTCAAGGCAAAGTGCACCACACAACAGTGCATGCAGCACTATTAGCTGCGGCTATAACTGGAAGAACTGAATGCACCAGCAGTGGCACGGCGAAAGTACTTGAGTATGAAAGCGGTATGCAGCAAAGCAATATATAAGCAAGAAACTGCGCCAAGTGCAGGAAGGTATGGTTGTCGTGTTATCCGATCCGTCCGTCATTCGGGTTACAGTGTAGGTCACTCATGGATTTGTCACCGCACCAGGCCTGTCAGACCAAACCTTAGGAAAGCTCATCCATGCCTTACCTGTGCGACAGATACATCTATACATAGATCCGTGAATGCGTACACAAGTTCAACAGACTGTTGTTGCGTTAGGATAGGTCAATGGGGATATGCTGATGGATCAATGTGTGCGCCGGAGCCGATCCGTCACGCGCACACCAAGTTCACATGACCTGCATACATGCGTGTTGTTTGCTGGATTTACGGTACCGAACATGCAGAGCCTGTGTGATTGTTACCTGAGCAGCTGGGCCCTTGTCACTACGGTATTCTGTCACCTGTGCCATGCAATGTCATTCGCACCTGCTTTCTGGGCCAGGGCATCGTAGTCAATCGCATCGACAGCGCCGCCTGATGACTTAGCCCTCTCAACCCACTCCACTGCTGCCACATACAGACGCTTCACCTGCTCGTCCGTGTACTCGGTGCGAGGCGCACCATCCATGCTGCTCGCGGCAGCGGTGCTGACAGGGGTCACTGAAGCATCATCGGCCTGAAGCACATAGTAACCAGCAAGTTGCGTACGGCAGCTCTGCACGTTGGCAACATGCACGCAGCGCCACATTATCCACACCCGAGGCACCGCCACTGTTGAGACGCCGCAGGCAGCAGGATGTACGAGTGAACGCATGGCAACGGTGCAATCAATCACGACAGACACAATCGGTAGATATGCTTATCAGAGCTGCATATCGCGCCGTGGCTGCACCATGCAGCATGTGATTGAACCTGCCTGGCTGGGCACTCCCTCAAGACCCGGGTCCATTATCGGCCACCTTGCGCGGGGGATGCCAGAGTAATTGCCAGAGTCTGCTGAGTCATAACGATACACAGTGCGGCGGCCGCACTTGGTGCTGGTGTTGATGACGCCCGGTGTGCGAGACAGCGCCGGGTACACACCCATTTGCCACAATGGCACCTTTCCGGTGCCCGACGGTGCGTTAGTCCGCAAGTCCAGGTCATCGCAGAACTCTGGGTTGCACTCGATCACGGCGCACACCTCGGGACAAGTGCCCTGCAACACACTCACCCGCCAAATAATGATAGGTGTATCGCCAAGGCCTGCGGTTGTGCCGTTGATAGCAGCAGCATCCCTAGCATCTATCATCCCCTTTTGTTTTGGCTTCTTGGTGTGGAAGCCTGCATGCGGGCGCCCCCTGCTCCATCCGCCACAGCTGCGCTAAACCACACCGGGACAGTGGACAAGCCCCGGGATCCCTTGGGTTGAGTGCTACTGATAACACCCGCGCATGGTGCACACCTCAATACGCCTCACTCACCTCACAGTCTGGCAGCTGCCTGAGCGCCCAGATGACTTTTTCCCTCATTGGGACCCTCGACCGAACCCTTCTTCCCCCTGCTGAGGGGTCGGTAAGCTTGGTCGAAGGCGTGCCACCCGTGCTGCTGCTGGCAGCAGGTATGCTGAGGGGGACGGCAGCGCCATCGGCCTGAAGCACAGCAGGCCTCAGCGCGGGAGCCAGCAACTCAGATGACTGAATAGTGCCCACATAGCTTAGGCACTGCCTGACTGCCAACTAGAAGCTGGCTTATGGCTGGCTTGGGACCGCATGCATGTCCGCATTCATGGTCCTTTCCCGTCCGAAAACACAATGGTTCGTGATTGTATGTGCATGCAGCAGTGCAGATGTGACAACCCGACGTAAACATGCACTCGTACACATGCACCTGTACACATAAGCGAGATGCTCAACTTGCCCCACTCAGGCACCCTCCACAGTCCCACACGTATGTGGGATTAAACGGGGGGGGAGGGCTGCCACACGGCACCGCTCGTCTGCCAACCGGCAGCCAACGAGCTATCATCAGCTGCAGCAGTGCTGAGCCATGCAGCTTAGCAGACGCAGCAGCTAGCCTCAAGGGCCTTTGCGGGTCTGAACCGTCACAACTACGCCATAAACCCAACAAACATTCTGTAGCCTGGGTGCAACTCTGACTCGCTGCATCGCCCACACTTGCCGGCCCAGGCACACCACTTACTGCGTCACCTGCGCCGCCAGACCTTCTTGTTGCTAAGCAGGCCACAGAGCCTGAACAGTGTGCCTGGGGGTTTAGCACTGGCTGTGTCATCAAGCGCAAAGAGCCCTAGGCAAACCAACCAAGTTTTGAACGGTGAGGAGCAGTCCAACATGCTACGAATACAGCCAGCTTGGACATATATACTCATAAGTTCTGGTCCACTGTCAACCAAACACTCTCACCTGGCAAAGGTGACGCGTTGTGGCTGCGGCGTTGCGCACACGGATGGAAGGTCCTGCTGCCTGTGACGCCGCCACGAATACACAAATGCCAGGGCCACATCGTGCAACAAAGATGCTGGACCAGAAGGTAAAGCGAGGGTCGTATGTTGGAACCAAGTGATTCTGCTCACCCGAGCCCAACCGCTGGTGTTGGGCCTCCAAGTAGAACGCGCTGCTCTGTGCGGAAGGCACTGTAGTGCTTGATACGCCATTGGACTGGCCACTGACTGGACAGTGAGGCAGAGGACCTAGCCTCAACAGTTCATCCACGATGTTGTGTGTGCACGGTTCTGCAGCAAAACAAGATCAACGCTGCTGTTTGAACGAAACAACGACATTCGCCAGGAAGTATTTCTCTGGTGAAGTTGTGCTTATGGTCTGCACCCACGGGATTTCCGCTCACGTCAGCTTTTACAGGACCTTTAAAGGCGACAGCTCCCAAGACATTTCGCACGAGCTGGTTGAGCGTGCTCTGTGTGAGCTGTCTGCATATGGTATACAACTCAGCGAACACAGCGATGCCAGACCAAGCTGCATCCCTCTGAATAGCTGAAGGTGCCACCACAGAATACAATCTCTTGGTTCCGGAGCTTGCACGCAACCTGAGTCCTGACCAGCAGGCTGCAGCGGGGGAACCACTTGGGTGGGCAAAGCGCATAAACAAGCATGATTGACCTGTGTGGACGGTGGCATCTACAGCGCCCAGCATTGGCATTTCATGCACCACAGGAAGGCGCTCACACACGCACCACACGCAACGTCATGTGCACTAACACCATCCATGAATGGCCTGATAGGCCAAGTGGTGTAAACCCAACCAGGAAGGCGCTCGCCACACCACGAGCGCACTGTTGCATGCCGCAGGCGCAGCAAACAGGCAGCACTGCAGTGGCGGCACATGCAAGCTTGAGGGTGGATGCGGAGTGCGCCCACAAGTTCCCCTGGCAAGTGTGTGCAACCGCCTGGAACGATGCCTCACTGTTTACTAGTGACGCATCCCCGCCACGCACATGCATAACTTGGGCCAATTTCACTGACCTAACCCGCTGACGTAACCCGCTGCTGCTCTCGATGCCATGTACCGGATCTGAGCTTCTGGCTATACTGGTCTGGGCGATGTAATCCCCTCTCTGTCTCCTCTGTCTCTCTCTCTCTCTTTCCCTCAGCTCTGTCCAGTGATTGCGTCATCAGGATGGCACTACACATACAGTTTGGATAAGCGTTCATTTTTTCTTCGCATGCTGACAATGCTGTATGCCGGGCCGAGCTGCTATCGCATTTGGTGGGCCACGGGAGGGTGTATTGGCGATTTGGCGTGTGGATTGTGCGCTGCATGCGTGAATGTGTCATGCGGACGCACGGTATCGATATGGTTACACCGCTGACGGAATGGCGGGGTCCCGTCACGCCAGCAAGCAGCGCATGCACTTGCTCGTGATAAACACGAAGTAATGCGCTTTAGCGCGCATGTGTGGCAGCAGTACACACACTGCTGCCCGCCCGGACCTCTCAGCCTTGCAGCAGCACCTCCCGCCACAGCACACCACATCAGCCTGTGTACTGATCACGCCACTTGCCTGCAGCGTCTTCTTTGTGTGGAAGCCTGCATGTGGGCGCCCCCTGCTCCATCCGCGACAGCTGCGCGAAACCACACCGGGAAAGTAGCTAGAGAAGCCCTGGGATTGACGGTCCCTAAGGGCGCTATCCTCGAAACACACGTGCTTCCGTGGCGCGGGGTCTCCCAACCCCGCGCTGCTGAGACTGCCTGGCCGCCTGACCACGCAGGTGCACCGCCCGCCACAGCTGTCTGCTGTTCGCGGCTGCACTCGTGCTGGCGTGCGTGTGTGCGGTGGCAGGCCCTGCTGCATCACTTATTATCCTGAGTCATTATCCTGAGTCATTATCCTGAGTTATTATCCTGAGTTATGCGCACGTTTACCACGCACGTGAATGCGCTGAACGCATGGTGGGAACCATCGACGATTTGAACTCAGCTGGCATGGGCCTGGGCTGCTGCCACCAGAATCCTAAGCGCCAGACCTGCCTGCTTGTTGTGTGCACTACTGATGGGATTGTTAAGTAGCGTACCGGAACAACCTTTGCGTGCATGCCAGGTGAACAGCGTAGATTATGCAGTTCCTCTCTCAGTATGCGTACCTGTGTCCACCCCACTAACGCTGTCCGCTGTGCTGAGCTTACCCAACGGAACATGTTGCCGGACGTCCGATGGGCCACGCCGTGTTTGCCCCCTGACAGCCCCGCCACCCCATAGCGGACCTGATGGCTGATCTGTACCACACAACCCATTGCTCCCCAAACGCTCGGCCGAGCACACACACCTGGTCTTGCTCATTGCCACTGTCACCGGTCGCTGCATTGTTGCTTGATTGACCCCCATTGTGCCAGCCGGGTGCAAGGTCTACTGCAGTGTCACCCCCCGCGTATATACAGGGAATCCTTCCGTGCAATGGGCTTTGCTCACCTTGGTGCATGCGGCTGGCCGCACTCCCTCATTCCTCATCATGACTCCACCCTGCCTCGCCACCCGCTGTGTGGCGCCGTTGTGTGTTGGGGTGTGCTGGGTGCTGGCTGGTGGCGCGCTGGTAGCGTGCTCACCGTTACTGTCCGTCTACCGCTGCTGTCTTCACCGCCTCGGTGTTTGTTGTTGTTTGTGTGGCCAGCGGCAGCCACCGCACCGCTCCAAGCGCTCCGTGCCTGGCGGGACGCGCGCGGACCCCATCGCGGTGCGCCACGACCACGGCCGAGCCGCATGCCTGCCGCTGCTGGGCAAACGCCATGTTGGTGATGGTGCATTACATGGCTGCTTGCTTGCACCAATGGCCACCAGTGAACGCTGCCTGGTTGCCGCTTGCTGCCAAACCCTTGCCCTGGTCACCACCATTCCCGTTGCTCCACCTGTGCTGCTTGATAGATTACATCAATCCGCCACCGTCAGCCCGCTTTCCCTCCCTCCCTACCCTCTCCCGCGCCGCTGCTTTCCAGCCCCCCTGGCCTTCGCCCTCGCCAGCATTCCTTGTCATGGAGCTCAACTAGCTGTGCGTGCAGCCCCGGTGCAGCCTGCGAATTATCGTTGGATTCGACCCTGACCTCAGAGCTTCTAAGGCTCCTTTACCCCCTGAATCCAATAGGTGTGCTTGCTTGCTTGGTGGTTGGCGGCATGCACAGTTCCCAATCCGTTGAAGCATGCACTGCTGCACCCTGCATACCTGCGGCGTTCAACTAATGTCAGGCGACGACACTTCACATACCGTATGCATGATTGCATGAATGCATGGCATATATACATTTGATGGTTTGTGGACACTCATGCGCATTTCACAAGCCTGACCTGCACAATGCAAACGTGCATCCGGGGTGTGCATGATGCACGCCCAACGGGAAAAAGGGTGGGGCCAATTGTGGGGCCATGCAATAATCCCATCGCGTTCAATGACCCCGCGAAGGGCCCTTCGCTGTTCGTAAACGTGAGCCTTTTGAGGGCAGCAATGGCTTGAGCTGAAATTCCGCATGCATGCAGCCGTACACAGTACAAGGGAGCATTGGGTAGGCGGGTGGGTGCAGGTGGTGCGGGTGGGGCGGGTGGGTACGAGGGCAGTGCGAGAGCTGTACGGCCCAGCCCGAGGCGTGCAATCTGCGTGCTGCAAATTTGCACGGCCCGAGGCAAGCCAGCACAGAGGCTCTGCTGCTTAGGGGTGCACAATCACGCTGGCTCTGTAAATTTTATCCGTGTATTGAGCCGTGTACTGCTGCAACGACGGTTTGAGCTCCATGCTCCCTCATCCGCTTGGAAACACGCACAACACATAAAGTGTGGGCTGATGCCGTAGTACATTGCGGCATACATGGACGGCTGCAGAGCCCAGCGAGCACCTTTTGCTCTCAGCAACTGGAAATCCAGCCTGCTGCGCCACACGCGCGTCGCCCACACTGTCCGTGCTGTACTACGGCCCACCAGCACGCGCCCGTTCGGACCAAGTAAGGCAACTTCGGGCGGCACAGTGCCATCAAGCACTTGTACTCCACTACTGAGAGCACTTATGAGAATGAGATACTGCTGCGCGCCCCAGCCGTCCGTGTGTCCATTCAGATTCTGGTTGCGGGCTGTGTGAGTCTAGTGCACCAGAATGGACCTTTTTTTGCTCCAGCTTCGCCAAAAAAGGTTCTGTCAAAGAGACGTGTACAGAAAGCATTCCGCAGCTGCTGCTGTGGTTGTGCAGTTAAGCAGTCGAATGTCCTTCCTGGTCCTGGTCAGGCTACGGCCGCCCGGCGGGTGCGAACGGACATCACGTACATGCAAGGCTGTCAGTGAGCGAGGAGGCTGTGGTGGTGCTTCTTCACAAAGTTTGGCTCTCGCTTATAATCAGATTACTTTAGGCTGTAAGAAACTCACAAGTTCAGACGGTTAAGCCGGATTACAGGTCCCTTCGCTTCAGGTATGTTCGGCATACGGTGGAAGGGCAGAGAAGAAGGGCACCGGAAGTTGTGGGCACATCAGTGGTTAGTTCCAACATAGCTGGGCCGGCTTCATAGAAAGCTACCTGATATGTATATACACCTGACAAGGTACACCTGTCAAAGCCTTGTGCAGACGCAGGCTACGTACGTCTTGAGTCCTGCAACAAACGGAAGTTCATCGTGTGCGCCACGAACTACGCAAACCTACCTTATACTTGGATACCTGCTTCAATCTGCTGCCCCACTAGTCCAGCGGTGTTGCAGAGGTGAGCACAAACTCACCGTCCGCAATTTACTCTTACCGTCGCTTAACGTGCATGCATCACTCCTCTGTCCGCCAGTCTCAAGTATTGTACCTCGAATTTGGGCGGGTGTTTTTTTAACTAGGCCTCGGAAGCTTAGCTGCTTCACGCAAGCACGTGGCACGTACAGAACGTAGCAAAACCGCTGAACTGTTCCTATCCCTTGGCAGCTGCCTTGGCAGTTGGGCTGTTGCCTGATTTAGTGCTTGAGTGTGCAGCTCGCGCGTTGCCTCTTGCACCTTACGAGTTAATTTTGCACATGCATAACATAACCATGCTGGTTAGGGGTTGTGCAGCCCCTTGCTGATTTCAGATGGCGCCAGACGCGCCAGGCACCGTCACCTAAAACTGCCATCTTGCTTCTTGTTCTATACCCGATTCCTCGTGTTCATGCTTGTGCTTCCCAGTGCACACACTCTCTAGGTACAAGTACACACCTGCATCCGGACCCTACCTCCAAGATGATGCTACGGGGCTTGTTAGTGGCACTGCTGGCCGCTCTCACGAGGCAAGCAATTCACGATGGTATTTGTGCTACATACCTTAACACCATGCTTCAAGCAACGCGACATCAGTAGTGCCCGCTCTAGGCGCATGTATGCACTGTTGGTGGTCAAATTCTGTGGGCCCCGGGGCTACCGGAGCCCCTGCTGTATCATATTGACCACCATAATAACCGGCTAGGGACAAAACGTGCATAGGCTAAACGCATGGTGAATGTGGTGAGTGTTGAATTGCCTTGATGCATGGTGCCCAGAATGCCCAGCCTCGACGTTTGGGCAATCGTGTCAGTTGTACCGCTAGGCGCGTGGTACACATGCGGGCACTTGTAAACCAGGGAGGTGTGTGTGGAGGCTCGATGTGCAGCTACGACAACCTCTTCCTGCCTGCCTGGCTGCTTCCCCTCAGGGTTTGCGCTGAGAAGTATCTTTATGTGTGGGCTGGTGCAGCGAATGCCACGACTGGCAAGGATGCTCTGGTGACTTTGTCACTGAAACAGGGCAAGACGTTCGGCAGCATCGTCTCCATCACAGAGACCCCATACAACAATTTGGTGAGTTGAAACGTGGCTGAGAGTCGATTGGTTGGGATTGGCTGTAGGCTCCACTAGCTAAATAGATTAGGTAGGCGGCTTAGGGAATAGGCCAACAAGGTCTCGCCTGGTTACTCCTGTTTGGTGACCCTAAGTACCCCAACCGCGATACTGACAGTGCATATACTGGCTGTGTGGGGTGACTCCCAGCTATGGTAGGAAGGACGTCTGATACCTGTGGCATGTATGTGTGCGTGTGCTGAGCGAGCTGATGGGTTTAATGGGTTGCAGCTGCCTGTTCAGGGCACAGGTTGAGCAACCTGCGGTACGTAGCGCTCGCAGTCCTGCCGCCAAGTTGCTGGCACGGAATTGGCACGGCCTGTCGCGGACGCAAGGAGGTTCTCAGTAACAGTCCGACGCTCCATGACAGCAATACAGCATTTAGGGCTACCATATGACATACTCATTGTCCAACAAAAGGCATTCGTTTCAGCGTGATTGGCATAATTGGCGTACCGTGCACATGAGCCAGCAGGTAGTGCAGGCATGCCATGCTTAGTTTAGCAGCAGCCAAGCACTTCAAGCAATGGCACACGCGTGTTTGCCTTGCTTGCTGTACGCAAACCCCTTGCTTGCTGCTGGCATGCATGGACACAACAGGAGCCCCACCACTGCAGCATATCCAGTGACGGCAAGCTCCTGGGCGCAGGCGGGCTGCTGGCGCTGCTGTCCGGCCTGCCCTCCGTCTTCTTCTTCAACCTGTCAGACCCCGTCAGGCCCGCCATGGTGCCGCTGGAGGCCTATGCGCAGCCGGCCAGGGGCAACATCCCTGATGAGGTGCTGCCCACACCTGACGGCGGCTTCCTCATCACCGAGTCGGGATCACCCTCAGTAAGCAGTAGTAATAAGCACGTACGGGGGGTAACCCCTAACCCCTAACCCCTAAATCCCTAAAACCCTAAACCTTGCCCACACCAGACGGTGGCTTCCGCATCAGTCATCAGCGAGTGGAGCTCGCCCTCGGTAAGCAGTAGTAAGCACGTGCGGTCTCCAGCTGGGGGGAGCATGGGCCGTTTGGCCGACACGCTCCTGATGTGCACAACCGTCCGCACGTGCGTGGTGGAGACGGAGTGAACAACGGAGATGTCAGGCTTTGTAAGCTACATGGGGCGTGTTCACAGTTGGGCGCGCACACACGCACTTCTAGCCGGTAAATGAGAATTAGACGAATGCACTACGCATGGGGATGCACGCCCACCCCTGCGTGCATGCATACTCCGCAACACGTGCTGATGAGCAAAGCTGCACAAATCGGGCGCTGACCGATTTGTGCCCATCTTTAGCCCACTGACACCATGCATGTGTTTATGTCTGCGACTGTGCCTGAGCGTGCGTGTACATACGCCGCAGTGTATAAGTGTCTGCGGCTGTGCCTGACTGTGTGCCTACCGCGCTGTGCATGCATGCGCAGGGCGTCAGCCCCGGCAGCGTGACGCGCTACAACGCCTTGCTGTCCCTCACCGGCGAGTTCCCCAGCAGCAGCAACAACACCAACAGCAGCGACGCCAACTACCTCGGCAATAGCAACTTCAACCCACATGGTACGTACGCGCACAAAATAAGAGGCTATAGTACCTCCCCTACCTTGCATTTGTCGTATTTGATGCCATCCTGCCTTGCATTTGTTTCCACCCTTCCCCTGCTGCTGTTGCTGCTATGCTGCTGGTACTACTTCTTCGATGCCACACACTTACCTGGCATGACGCATGTGGCGTTAGTGGGGTTTAATGTCAGTCCTTGGCTGCTGGTCGTTGATTGAGTGGTCATTGACGCTTCGCGTGGTTATATTGCTGAACTGCAGTGCTCTTGAATGATTGTTGGTTGGTCCTTGGCGGCCCGTCTGTGCAGGCATTGCGGCCGACTGGAAAGGCAAGAGCATGGTCACGGTTGACTTTGTCGAGCCCGTCAGTACGCTAGCTGCGGTGCCCGGCCCGCCTGCGCTGCGGAACAGCACGCGTGTGTGGAATATCTCCGACTCTGATGACTACAAGATGACCAAAGTGCTGGAGGTTGACAACGGCAACTCTGGCATGATGGACGTCACTTTCCTGGAGACGAGCGGCTCCTACATGTGCACGGTAAGGCTCGTTATGTGGCCGGCTAGCTGGGCATAACAGCTAGCACGCACAACACACACCATCCACATGGCCGCATGGTTGACCACTGGAACCCATCCAGTCAGCCTGCCTGGGGTCCCAATGCTGACCTTCATTTTAATCTGTGCACCAAGCTTGGGCACCATCTTTGTGTGCATGTAGTTGAGTGGGTTGGGGTGCAATGGTGCATGGACCTCCGGAGCCGGGTATGCCCTGAACACACCCAGCGATCTAACTGAAGCAAACGTGGTACCACATGTGCTGCCCATGTGCGCATGCTGTCGTGCAGTCGGGTGACGGGCGTCTCTACCTGGTCACCCTCAAGGGGCCCAAGGGTGTGGCGATCAAGGCCGTCTCACGACCTATCCCTAACGCTGGCTTTCAACTCATCCGCGGATTCCGTCGCGGAACCCGTGCCCTGTGGACTCAATACGGCACCTCCAAGGTACGCGTACAGTCAATGTGCTGGCTGGGATGGCTCATCTTACCCCTGCACGCTAATGCCTGCGTCTCAGCGTGACATGCAAGTGCCCCCAACGGTGGCTGCATGCACGCACACATAAGGCGACCACCAGTGAGGCAACATGTCAGCTGTCTAACACACTTGCAAGCACTACATACTGCATGCGCCCAATGCACGTGGCCCGCATGAGAGCAGGCACAGTGCAGGTACTTGCTTGTGGTACAGTGTCCATTGAGTGAGCTCATCTCTCTGCGGATGAACAGGGTGAAGCAATAATCGCAACCCTGAATGCCGCGATGCCCTGGTGCTTACGTGCACAGGTCGTACTGCTGGACACCACACAGCCTCACAAGCCCAAGGTGCTGAGCGAGGTCAAGTTCCCCCGGGGTACAGGTGAGGGGGCTTCCTCTGGACAAATACGATGCTGTTGCTGTTGTAGGTGTTGCATTTATCAAGGCAGTCCTGTTGCTAGGTGCATATAGTCATGGTGACGAAATTGCCTAAACGAACCCCTTAATGGATGATGAGCTAGGGCCTGAAACACAATGGGGATACCGAACACCTCTCGCACTGACTGCACTAACTGCACGCCCTACCTGCATGCTGCGGCGCCGTTTCCTAGGAGGGGTGCATGCCATGCAAAATGGCTTGGCGTTGGCTTACTTCGGGTCTGTCCTGCTGCCCTGCCGTGATTTGTACCATGAACACACGGAATCTGCTTGGGCGCCGGTGTCACCCACCCACAGGCGGTCACGTGGTGAAGCTCAGCGCAGACGAGCGCCTGGCCGCAATAGCGACATACTTCCTGGATGAGGGTGCGGCCGGCAAGGTCCATGCACCCGGCGATTCGACGGTGCGCTTCGTGATGATCGACAAGTGGGCGCGCACGCTCACCTCACACCGGACGGTTGTTGACTTCAAGAAGGTCATGGGGTCAAAGGGTGTGTACCGCCCACATGGCCTGGCATTCTCCCAGGTCTGATGAGCAGCACGTGCCCGGTCGGGTGATGCCAACCGTCAAGCATACTAGCTTACTAACGCATGCACCACAGGCCTGTTAGGCATGCAAGATATGGATTGTGACTGATCAATCAACGCCCACCCGTTGGCGACGCCTTGCTCGTCCCGCTGTGTGATGCGCATGCGGAGTAGCATACTGACAGCGTATATTACAGCTGCGTCATATGTGCATCGTGTTCTTAGGATAGCAAGCTATGCCAGACTGCAGCTTGACACTTGTGCTCTGCTGGCCTTCCGCGCGGTGACTGCCTTGCGTCAGCCCGTAGCATTGGCTGGCATTGGTGCGGTTTTTGCGGTTTCATCTAAGCGCTCCAGCACTTGAACCCTGGCGAATGTCCAAGCAGTTGACCTGTCGAAACGAATGCCCTGAAACATCAGTATTTCAACACCTGCCCATGTAGCCTGTGCTGACTATGAATGCTGACAACACACCACTGAAGTGTGCAAACAATGCTAAGATACATGCATGCAGTGGAGCAATGCATGTGGATTGTGGAAAGCACCTCCCCTTCTCGCCTGGTTCCCAACTGGGTAAGCATGGGCCGATTGGCTGACACGCTCCTGATTGTATACGCTGCGTAACAAATTATAAAGGGCAGGGTATGAGAGTCCTTAATGTTGACAAGCGCAGGGCCTTGGCCGCCTTACGAAACCTCCATAATACATGGCATTAATGGCATGAACCATCATATGTGGCATTGATGGTGGGTCCTCCCCTGGCACCGCTGGCCCATGCATTGCGGTGTGCCTCCTCCTTTGCCTCCGCCAGGTCGGTTGTGTGACTTTGTTCCTGGGTGTTCCTTGACGTCCAAGCGCTCTGTGCCTGTCGGGGCGGGTGCATGCGCCTCTAGCGCTTCACTGGCCTCACAATCAACTGTGCGCTGCAACCGCGTCCACGCCGCCTGCATGCTGCTCTGGGCAATTGCTCACAATGGTCCATCCATTAGGTGGCTGTGCGATTCAACTGTACTGTGGCACCTCCCGGCCCCTTTTCATTGGCCGCTCGCACCGAGTGAACTCTGCCTGGTTGCCACTTACTGCATCCCTTGCCTTTGTCACTGTTGTCACCTACCATCCCCTGCCCTTGTCACTATTATCACCATCCTTTGCCCTTGTCACTGTTGTCGCCCTTGTCACTGTCGTCACCATCCATCGTTCCCCTCACTCCATCGGTCACCATCCCTGCTGCGTGATCACGCACATCGATCCGCCGCCATCAGCCGGCAGACCCTCCCTGCTCCTGCGATGCCGTCTTGCATCCATGCTCATCCCTCGTCTTGGAGCTCAACTGTGCAGCCAGGAACTGCACCTTTGATTCGACCCTGAGCCCTGACAACCAAGGTCATAAACGCCAAGAATGGTGTGCTACATTGGTGAATGGCATCGGTGCATGCATGTAGTGCATGCGAGGGTCAGTTGCAACATACTCGGCTGCCTGTGGTGGTACGTGCTCCACACAATGTATGCATACGGTAGGATTGATTTAAAAGATGGTGACTGCTATACATATTGCAAAAGTCATGTACTCATCTGATGTGAATGATATGGCCATGCATGCGGTGTGTGCATGCGCGTGCAACCCGAGGCAACACTGCCCGGCGTGCACGAGGCAGGCCAGGACAGAAGCTATGCTGCTCAGGGCATAAGTGCAGGTTGGCCCTGTATGCTCTGTGTATGTCATGGGCCATGCACTGCTGCAGCAACGTATGGATTCCTTTGCTTTGTTTGTTTGCTGGATAATAAACACGCACGTGTGCAGCCCTTGCGTGCCATTTCCGAGGCAACAGCATCACAGAAGCGTTCCAACGAGCATGTATGCGAGTTTCACCATTGGTTGAAAGTGAGAGAATGAGATACATGATTGCACTTTCTCGTATTGCGTCCGTGTGTCCTTCCACAGCCATAACTTCCGAGTCTAGTGCACCAAGCACCAGGTCTGCGTAAAGCCCCTCGTGCACATTTCAGTGCGTGCCTCATCAGCTGCGCCAACAAGTGCTGCGGGCTGAACATACCTACACAGGGCAGCATTCTGCAGCTGCTGCTGCTGCTGCTCTCTGTGTCTGCCGCGTCTGCGAATGTGAGGCTGTCAGTCTGCCGATTGAGCATTACTGGATATCACGCGGCCGGCGTATGCACGGCCAACGCGCATACATGTGGGAAAAGCACGCACACATCATCATGGTGAGTGATGAGGGAGGAGGCTGCGGTAGCGGGTTTTGCAACCATTGCCTTTTGCTTGTGAGAAGCCTAGTTTAGGCTATAAGATATCGCCCAGTCCGCTGCGTCCGCAGCGTTGACTGTCAAGTCAGATTGAACACCCTCCAAATCCTCGCAGGTCACGTCAGCTATGCAATGCAGTGGAAGTGCAGTGTTCCAGTGGTTTCTACATTGCGTTCGGCTTCATGGAAGCACCGATGCGAGGGTTTCCTGCCACGCATATCAAGCAACATATACCCGTCGCCGTTGCAGCTGGCACGATCCCGAGACAGCTGGCACCATCCCGAGAAGTCTGCGTGCTACCTGCTGGCGCAGCTGCTGCTGACGCCTGCCTGCCTGCTAACAAAATCAAGCTTTCTGAGACGCTGCTGAGGTAAGCACTGACTTCAGCTGCAGTTTCTGCGCCCTCAAACTTATCACGCGCTTCGCGGTTAGCCCGATCAGCCCGATGCTCGACTTCAGTTCTTGGGATCTTGGGCACCGTCGCGGCAGTGATCACGCACCGTCCCGGACTGTTTGCAGTGGCATTGCGCCGCCACTAGCTCTATATCACTGGGGTAGCTGTGATACATGGACAGCATTTTTCACACCGGTGCGCGTGCCGACGCCTCGGGGTACTCAGCCTCGTTGTTTAGTACCCCTCGAGGCCTCGGTTACGTCATCGGTTGCGGTGGCAACGCACCACGCACTGTGAACCGACGGCGGGATCGGCGCTCCTAGCCTGGGATGCACCTTCACTCGGAGCAAGTGTCTTGGCTCGTGTGGCGATGACAGGGAGCATTTTAATGTGTCCAGAAGCGACGTGCACCACTACGTATGTACCGCAAGCAAGGGTCACCCAAAGGTTCACCCAAACAACACGCTGATAATGCCATGCATTTTAGTCAATTTGAATGCACGCATGTTGTTGTTTGCTGTCTGATGCACATGCAATGTGCAAGAGGCACATGCTGCATATCATAGCGATGGTAAGCACCCGCCCGTCATGCACCTTCACACCGTCCTGCCTCAGGATGAGCGTCTGCACCACACTCTCGCGCGTTATTGCCCTGACTCTCACAGTGCTGTTCTGATCGCTGACAGATGTCACGCCTTGCGCTCATATGTGCTGTATGTGCACGCTTTGGACGTGCTTAGCGCCCACCGTGCTAAGCGACCACCTGCAGGATCATGCGTCATCAGGCTAATAATCCAATTGCAGCCTTAGCCGCAATCGTCTGTGGTGCCGCTCTGCTGGCTGCGATGCTCCCGTCAGCCTCCGCAGTTGAATGCGGCACATTCATGACCAAATCAAATTGCACCGACAACAACTGTTGCTGGAACAGCGCGCTGTCAGTATGTGAAAAGTGCGGTGAGTGCGTACACACGCCTATATTCCTGGGCTACTGCTTTATTGGCGTGCGTCGT
>BDDA01000953.1:3382-24728 GCA_001662385.1 Chlamydomonas asymmetrica | reverse complement strand
GGGGTGTTGGGGGGGGGGGGTTGTTTGGGGATTTGTTTGGGGGTTTAGGGTCCAAGTTGTAGAGCGCATCGGGGACTTCAAGAGCAAAATAATAATGTTATGTTTCATCACGAGCGTGTTGGCCACACGGCCCATGCTCCCCCCAGATGGGGACCAGGCGAGCAGAAGGGGTCACCAAGCTATGCACATGGGGTGCAAGAGGGCCACAAGGGCTTAGTGCAGTACATCAGCATAAGCATCATGCATGGCCACAAGCGGCTGAATGCAGCACATCGCAATCACCAGCAACAATGCATGACCACAAGGGCTTAGTGTGGGGCATCCGCATCGTACAGGGTTGCATAATACAGTTCATTGATGTACCTAGCAACCATGCGTCCATCTGAGTGGTTCAATAACTCTTGCATCGCAGCATCCGCTTCATCGCGTTCAGCACCAAACGACACGTTGAAAAATAATAATAGAAACAGGCAGTGTGGCAGTGTGGCAGTGTGGCAGTGTGGCAGTTGGAGTTCGTCGTCGACAGTCAATTGGTGACGCGTTGCTGCCTGCGGCTGCCAAGCCTGCCGTGCATGCGTGTTTGCATGTGGGGAGCGGGCGTCGTCCCGTCCCCAGAATCAGCCGCAGCCGGCAGGGCCAGCCGGCGGCGAGGGTTCGGCTCATGCATGCAGAGCATGATTGCCCTAGGGCGGTTCCAAGCAAGGTGTAGGCAGGCACTCCAGTGGCTCCACATGTGTGTGCATACGCGTGCGCCGTTGCAGCGGCGTGCATGGTGTCCACAGGGCGCCCGCACCTCCCCCAACAAGCGGTGCTCCAACACGCATGCCTGTGTTGCCGTCTCCCCTGCGTTTCCCCTGCACCTGTTTGCATGCCAACACGTGAGCACGCCCATGCACGCTGCATACCGTGCATGACCTTGTGCGTCAACCTGCTCCATCTAGTCGCTCATCAGGCCGAATACACAGCTCCTAATGATGCCTTGCAGTGCACGGTCATGTTCACGGCATGATGGCATTCCAGTGGGGGGTTCACTTGTCACCAACCGGGAGGCATTCGCACACGCGCCACACACAACAGCATGAGCACTGTACACTTCATCATCTCATGCGTGACCGATCCAAATCAATCAGATCAGTTCACCTCCATGCCCATCAGGCGCTCCGCATTCATCCAACCCGATCCAACCCAATTCGATCCGAATGTACCCGCTTCCTCCATGCGCATCAAACGCTCATCAGACACCAGTTTCCTCTCACGCCCTTCCGGCTGCCATCCTGCCGACCGCATCAATGCATCATTGCTGCACGCAGGTGGGCATGGACGTGGCCTGCCCCGTGGTGTCCCGCCACCAAACCCGCTTTGCGCAGCGCCCCAACTGGGAGTTCTACTGCGTGGACGTGTGCCACCAGGACCTGCTGACCGGCTACGACATGATATTCTCGCGGGACGCGCTGCAGCACGTGCCGATGAGCTACGTGTTTGGCTTCTTGCGTGCGGTCAAGCGCTCGGGCGCCAAGTACCTGCTGGCAGGGTCGTACCTGGGAGACGGGGCGGGCAACAACCACGATGTCGCGGTGAGTAGGTGCAGGTGACGGGTGGCGGGTGTAGCGGGTGTTAGGCGGCAACCATGATGTCGCGGTGAGTGCAGTGAGAGCAGCAGGCGACCTACAGGTGGCGGGTGTAGCATGTGTAGCGGGTGGCATTGCGGTGAGTGCATGCGACTGTCAGCGATTGACAGGTGGCGGGTGACAGGTTGCGAGTGACGGGTGGGTGGCGGGTGGCGCGCATAGCGGATGGCGTGCGTAGCGGTGTAGCGGGCAGCATTGCAGTGCGTGCATGCGACTGTCAGCTGGCGGGTGGCGGGTGGCCCTCCTGGGGCAAGGGGTGAGGGGGGGGCAAGGGGTGAGGGGAGAGGGAGAGGGCGCAACTGGGGCGCATGGGGCGTGATGGGGGGCGGACAAAGGATGCCTTGGTGGATGGGGACGGATGCGCGCCCCTGCTGCTGGCTTAAGGGCGGGGGGAGCGGAACAGAGGGCTTGGCGGGAGGTGGCTTGCAGGCGCATAGGCGGTAGGGCGCAGCTTGCACAGGTGCACTCTAAGGGCGCGTGCATGCGTGCACGCGGGCCATGATGGCAGTGCGCGTGCCTCTGCCATCGTTGCCACCCCCTCCCTCGCCAATCACCGATTCGCCAGATTCCTTGTGAAATGTGTGATACGTGACAGACGCCTGCTCGTACTGCCCTTCACCCTAAAACCAAAAGCCCTAAACCCCAAACCCTCTTCTGCTCACCTGGTCCCCATCTGGGGGAGGCATGGGCGGTTTGGCCGACGCGCCCCTGCTGTAACATAACAACATGACATACCGGTCACATACCACAACTGCCCCTCACGCGCCCTCTTGTTTGCTCGAGCAGGTCGGCGAGTACTTCCCCGTCAACCTGCTGGACAAGCCCTTCAGCATTCCGGCACTGGAGAAGCACGAGGAGACGAGCGGCGAGTACGGAGCCGGCAAGTGGCTGGTGCTGTTCGAGGTGTCAAAGATACCCGACTACCCCTAGGTACCGCACACAGAAGTGTTGGAGGTCGCCAAGATATATGGTACCTGACTACCCGTAGTGGCGGCTGAGCTGCACCTGCAGCGCCGTGCCGGCGCTGAGACACTATTACCAGCAGAGGCAGCACCCACAGCAGCTGCAGCGTGTACTGCCTGTACTGCACTGTGTAGTACAGTGTGTGGTGCATGGTGCAGTACATCTGTGTCGTACACTGTGTAGCGCATAGTGCAGTGTATGGTGTGTAGTATACAGTGTGGATGGTACACAGTGTGTAGTACACGGTGCAATGCACGGACTGGTACGGGTAATGCTGCAAACGTCGTCCTTGCTTTGTTTGCCGGCCCACCACGAAGTGCGATTGATGCGCCTTGAACGGTGGAATGGGTTTGCGGCGTCGGCGGCAGGCAGTGTTGATGGTGAATCAGCAATACGAATAATCACGCAATTCCCACAACTACCGTCCTTTTCGGCCTATGCCTGACAGCTGCCCAAACTCTGACGGACGGCGGCCACTAGGGCCTGCATGACGGGCTTGACGGCTCGCGCGCACAAGTTGGGGGGCTGGGCGGTGGGGGCGGCCGCGGTGGCGATGACGATAGCAGCATGCCAACAGACGATGCAGTAGCAATACAGTGCATACACACTGCACCTACTTCACTGTATACACATAGGGCGGGTTGGAGCTGGTTCACAATTACGTAGGAGTCCATGGGTGTGCTCGTTCAAGCGTGTGCGGCTCCGTCATGTCTGCGCACGGTCATGGAGCGCACCAGACCACCTGACGCAGCAGGGTCAGGAGCGGCTGGCCTAGCTAGCTCACAGCGGGGTATTGTCGCTGCCCCGCATGGCCAGCTGCAGCAATGTGATTGGCCTGTGCATGGCTTTTGTGTCTTTCAGCAAAGTGTACAAGTCGTCCGTGAGGGCGTGCAGACGTTACAGGTTGTGTGATTTTGGCGTTGGCGGGTATCAGCAACTGTATCAACAATGGTATTGGCCGTGTTACGGGCACATTATGCCGCCAAAGAGGCGGCATGCCCGTTGCTTATCGTGCGCGGGACATGCTTCTGGACATGCTTGCGGCAGTAAGGTTGTGTTTTGCTTACTCCACATACTCCACAGCATGCCTGAGGACACGAGTGACGTGCCGCACGCCGCACGGGAGGCGCAATGGCCGTTTGGTTGGATTTGCGTAACATTGAGCTGTTTTCGCAGTGCCCCAGTGCATGTTCGCAGCCATGCAGGCGCCCGCATCGCCTTTGCGTGTGACCCCGAGCGATGGCAGGCACACATGCCGGCAGGCAGCAGGATGGACCTAGTACGGGCCGCAAGCCGCTGCCTTACTTGCAGGCAGCGCTTGACAAAGCCTGCACTCCATCCCTCTTGAGTTATGTTTTTATGTTTCTCATTGTTACTACCCCCTACTCATCACTCCTGGTGATGCGCGTGCGTCGGTGCGTGCATGCGATGTGTTTACAGTTATTTGGTTCCCGTGGGGCCATGCAGTGTGCTTTCCGTGGGGCCGTGCAGTGTGCTTATGTTATGCGTGATGGTGAGAACTGCACCTGAGGGTGGCGAGGTGTCTGGGCTGAGCTGGCGGCTGCCGCGATGTGTGTATCCGTGGACAGAGGAGAGAGCCGGCCAGTAGGCTGCGATGACAGTTGTGGCCATGACGGGCCCCTGGCCTGCGACTGCTAGCTAGCTGCTAATGTTAAGCATTGACTTAATTAAGCTTTGCTTGTGCTCCCTAACTCTGTGTATTGCAAGCTCTGTAATTGTCTGCACTGGTCTAAATGCTTTGTCATGCTTCGGCGTGCTGTGATTGCTACCGTGTGCCATGCTCTGCACATCTGTAATGCTCTGTCGTGCCCTCACCTGCCATGCTCTGCAAGGGAAGCTGTAAGGGTGGCATGGGCGTGCTTACGAATGCATGCATCCGAGTGAATGCGACCTGCCGGGGGCTGCAGCCGTATCTGGGTGCTATGGGTAGATAGCAGTAAAGGACAGTTGGGCACCTACCCCCCATGCGCCCCCATGCGCCTCCCCCTGGTGAGTGCACTCGCTCCGTGTCGGCAGACAGACACATCCACGCAGCTAATGCAGCAGAACACCCGCTTTTGAAACCAATGCGCCAGCTGAGGAGTCTGGAGTCAGCTGAAGGGATGGAAGCCTAAACCCTAAACCCTAAGCCCTACACCCTGGGGAGGGGTGCAATTCTGTGTGCCAAGGGTGCTTGCTCGTCTGAGGCGGCGGGAGGCAGCGAGCCCTAGGGTGCGCGTTGTGCTGATGAGCACCTGCACATGCGGTCAGGCGACAGCCCCTGAGAGAGAGGCGCGGTGCTTACTGTTGCTGGGATGTCATCGATTATAATTGCAGCCCAGACTGCATCCGATCGATTCGATTATCTGCTGCATGAATGCATGCTGCACGCTGTGCACGCCTCAATCAAGGGACAAAGAACAAAGCCTGGACTGTGTGCCCCCTTGCTGCATGTCCATGCTGTGACGCTCCATAGGCCTTGTGGCACCTGATGCCTCTGTGAAAGCAACGTGCTGTGGGCGCGAGTTTCAGCGGACTTCGGGATCCTGGCGCCGCGCTGCAGGCACAGCTGGTTTGCCGGCAGCGGAGAGACAGCAGTAGGTGAGCGGGCGAGGGCCGATGAGGCTTACTTCAAGCCTGTATTTCGTTTTGTTGTATGATATAGGTTGATTGGGAGTTGCGCCGCAGAGCACTCCGCGTTCTGGTTGCTAGGTTCTGATACCAGCTGTTGTGACAAAACGGTATGTCACTGCCAGTGTGCTCAGACTCAAGCTTCATGTTTGTTACTCAAATGTCTGCCTGCTATCGTTCGCGGTCCCATGTTTGCATCCAGCGACAGTGACTGTTTGAGCCCGCCCGCTTCGTTCTGCCTCGACAGGACTCATCCACGCAGGCTGACAGTGGCCGAGCAGGACTGGTACTACTGTTGGCCACGCAGCATCAAAATACAGTAAGTGCGCTGTGCTTGGGCCTGTCGCGGCTCAAGCGCTCAGAACCGTTTCCAGTTCCACGCTTCACGGTTTTCGCGTTGCAGAGAACGCATTTGAAGCCTTATGCTTTCCGAAGCTGGCTGCACCTTCACAACAGAATGTGCAACATCTTGCGGCGCGGCCATCACCCTTCAGACGTGCACGAGTAGTGTAATTGCTTGCACGCAACCTGGTGGCTGATAAAAGCCAACCCTGTGAGGTTTTCTGCTATGGCACCAAGAACCACAGTCAGGCGTTATGCTGCTGCGCCATTGGTGTGCCCTGACTGTGGGTTGGCACCATTGGCGCCGGTAGCCGAGCATGCACTTCCCTATTTTGCTATGGCCTGCACAATGTCGTGGCCTGGGGCGTTTTGGCAGGTCCTCCGATTGTCCTCACTTTATAGCTTCATGCAAGCAGCTTGCACCCCACTAACCCCACAGAGCGAGTGTGTGCTTGCGTGCACCCTGCAAACCTGGATGGTTGAAACCGAAACCATCACCGAAACTAAAGTCATGCACACCCACACTACCGTGTATTCACTTGACATCAAACGGGCGCTGCCCTTCAGTCGGCTGAGCAACGTGCTATCGGAGCTGCGTCAATGAGAACGCGTGAACGGACATGTCCCGTCTGACGAGCACCCCGCCCACCCCTCCCCGCCCCACCCCTCCCCGCCTCACACCCGCACGCCTTGCTTGCTGCGCCTGCTGCTGCCCTGCTTTCACTTACTGCTGCCCTTTGCAGACAACACCTCTATCTGCCTCAACCAGCACGCACACACACCCTCGCGTCGCGACTGCAGTGGCCGCCGTACGCAGCCACATACAAGCTCATGGCTGCTGCCGTTGTGGCGTCACCCACTCAGCAGCTGGACGCTGCCGAAGCCGTCGACTGCCCGTTCGCCATCTTACCAAATGAGGTGCTGGAGCTCATACTTGCTCCCCACCGCATGAACAAGGGCGCGAGGCTGGTGTGCAAGCGCTGGCATGCGTGCTACACGCATGGCATCACCGTCATACGGAGCAGCGCCCTGACAAAGCAGCTGACTGGCAACAACGCTGAATGGCCCTATCGACGTCCGGGTCAGCCATTCCCTGCTGCGTTCATGTGCCTCAACACAGTTCAGCTGACATGGCAGCACCTTGGCGCAGCGGCAACAACTGCAGCCCTTGCCTGCTTGCACAGCAGCGCACACGTGCATGCCACCCTCACGCATCTTGGTGTCGACCTGGGCGAATGGCGAAACGATGACGCTGCAGCGCTGGCAGCACAGGCTGCTTGCGTGTTGGCGCTGGTGGTACTCACACCCAAGCTGTCCAGCCTGCGCACACTGGCGTTGAGGTGGCCGCGGCCAGGTCAAAGCGACAAACAGGCCTCCCCTACCATCATGGCACTTCAAGCGCTGCGCTGCCCGTCCCTGGCCAACCTCACGCACCTGGACCTGAGTGGTTGCGGTGTGGATGACCTGCACGCTGAGGAGCTTTGCAAAGTGCTGCTCAGCTCGCCCCACCTGGCAGGCTTGACACGGCTGGACCTCGCTTTCGATCGTCTTATTACATCAGCCGGCTGGCAATCATTGGCAGTGTCGCTTGCGGCGGCCGCGCACATGTCGGGCATCCAGCACCTGGACCTGTCAGGCACTGGTTTCGATGGCTGGACAGCTATCATGTCCGTGCCCCACATCGTGTCCTCGCTCACCACCCTGAACCTGGCTGGCGTAACATTCTACACACAGTCGTCGTACGTACCATTCTGCAACCAGACGGCAGTTGATAACCTGTGTGAGCAGCTTCAGCACACGCGCCTTTCTGGGCTACGTGAGTTGGACCTCAGCAGGTGCTTTTGGTCAAGTCCCAATCCGCACACTGCGCGCCTGGTGCGTGTGCTCACCAGTTCAACGCACCTCCGCCTCACCAAGCTCAACCTCAAGGATAATGAGGTGGACACTGGCACAGATGTTGCGGCGATGTTGCAGCGTGGCAGCCACCTGCATGGCTTGATGGAGCTGCACCTGCCCAGGATCAAGGGCACGCCCACCGCTGTTGCGGACGTGCTTGCCTCGCTTGCGTCTGCCACTGGCCTCAGCGCACTGCAGGTGTTGAGCATGTGGGGCTCGGATTTCTTTGGGCCCGCATCCAAGGCGCTCGCATCAGCGCTGCAGGCCAAGCACCTGAGCAGCTTGACAACGCTGCTCCTACCTGAGTGCAGCACGGACCAAGATGGCTTGCAGCTGCTCGTCGAGCTGTTTGCAAACAACTCTGCCGCAAACCTGGCCGGCTTGCGCGCCATTGAGCTTGCCGGCATAACATTTGGGAGTCGTATCGGGCTACAGGCGGCAGCGCGCGCGCTGCTTTCCTGCACGGTGCTGAGCAGCCTGACGAGTCTGCGCGCGACGCACCTTGAGTTGGCAGACTGGCAGCAGTTCGTTTCTTTGCTGCCCAGCGCCCGGCTCCTGTCAGCGCTGCAGGGGCTGAGCATTGATGACCCACATGTCAGCAACACCAACTGTTGTGCCTCCTCCTTTCCGGACCTCGCCACCGCTCTGTGCGGCGCCACGGCCCTGTCGCGCCTCCGCACGCTGGCGCTAATCCGTGCGTCTCCGGTTATGCCTGCGCGGCATGCTGGTTGTTCAGGTGCCACTCCGCTGCGTGAAGGTGCCACGCCGCTGTGTGAAGGTGCGACTGCGCTGTGCGACGCGCTACGGGCCTCGACGCACCTTGCCGGGCTGCGCGTCATCTGCGCGGATGGATACTGCCATGGAGTCATAAGGCAGTTGGCCGCTGCATGCCAAGCCGTACCGCACCTGCAGGACGTACAGATTGTGCGGGAATGGGAGTCACTTTTGTAAACGCAGTATGTCCTTCTTGTCCTTCTTGTCCTGGTGGACCGTTTGGGTGGGTTGGGGGGGCCGTGCCCGCGAAGGCCGCAAGACAAGTGAGAAAGCTGGCCGGTTGGCGGTCATGTCAGGGTGCATGGGCGTGGTGTTGGGCTGTTGCTGATAGCATAGCACCTATCACCTTCCGCGGTGGCCCTATCGCATGCATTCGCGCCTTGTGCGTGCATCATGCACTTCTGCCTCATGCATCATGCATCATGCACTCCTGCCTCAGCAGAGTTGCATTCAGTCCTCACCACATCAAGTCACATGCATGCCGCCGCCAGAGCACCGGTGATTATTGAGTGTGGTGCTGGACTGCTGGTGGTGCCGCGCCAGCAGGTGGCCAGCAAGTAGGCCGGCAGCACCAGCAGTAGCGTGCTGTTGGCAGCGTGGAAACGTAGGTATGGCAACAGGCGGTGGTCTGCACGTGTCATGTCGGCTGGGCTGTTGTACTACTGCGATTTGGCTGCCCCCCTGGCTGGCTGCGCATGTTGTGGATTGTTGTACCTATGTGTATCATGCCATGTCGTTGGCAAGAGGAGATGCTTGTTGGCAGCGCGTTGGTGTGTGCTGATTTCTGTCCCTGCTGTGCGTTCACCATGTCACCTTGTGTATAGTGGTAAATGTGCAACCAGCGGTTGTGCGTGTGTCGATGACATGCTGTCAACAGCTGGCGGCGTTACCGCTGATGCGTGCATTCGCTTGCTTGCTCTGCCCTTGGTTGCGCACCTCACACACTCACACATCACTCTGCACCCATGTATGAACTAGCCTCACAGCAGACTGCTACACCTGACCAGGCATGCAACCAATCATGTCAGCTAGCACGAGGTAGGCGGGTGAGCGGCGCAAATGCGCAATCCATCCCTACTGCTCGAGTGCCCGTTAGCTTGCGCCGCACACACGGTTGCTAGCTGAGCATCTGTCACATGGTTGTAGGGTTGCCTTCTCACTGTTTAAGGAGCCTTAAAACAGGCCGCATCTTTCGTTTTAATTTGTACGGATTCACATACTGCATGCATTGTGTCACATGCCGCTGGCATGCAGCCCTGCGTATTGTGCATTCCGTCGACAACTCGAGGTACCTGGCGTGCGTTCACCATGCATGTCATTCATGCATGGTAAATTGGTAAGTGTGCAACCTGTTGAGTGGCTGTCAGAGGGCGGGGCCTTCTTGTCCTCCCAACCAGCTGGCGGTGCTACCGCTGATGATGTCATTGACGTGCTTGCCCTGCTGGTGCATGGTTGACTTACATCACTTGGCCTATCTGGCCATTCATGGATCGCATCAGTGGTGCATGTGCGCTCCGCTGCGTGCATGCAGTACCACCATGCTGCAGGCTGTGCGTGCAGCAAGCAGCCGGCAGCACGCCAATGGGGCACCTGCATGTGCACACTGGCGTCAGTGCATGCTCACGCACTTGGATGTGATTATGTGCGTCCTGCTCAGTGAACTGCATTATGCGTAAGCGGCAATCAACGTTGAAGCCAGGTTGAACGCCTATCCAGCCCATGGCAAAGCACGTGTGTGTGCTACTTCAGCACTACCTCATTATCAGCCATGGCTGTGATTTCAAGTGACACATACATACTGCTGCAGCATATTTTGGGCAGAGAGAATGTGTGACCAGAGCGGCGACGGAGCTAGCGCCCAGAATGCGCGTGCCAGTGGCAAGGGTGTTCGTGCACTCATAACTGCCCCGCCATTCGTTCATTGATGTGCCTGCCTGGTGGCAGCTGTGCAGTTGGCGTCATGGCGGCTGCCTCGTACTGCCCTTGTACTGTCCTGCACATTGCCCACCCCCAGTACCCCCAGGTGGCAGGCTGCAAAGTGCAAACCTAACCCCACCACCTGGCAACTCTGACGCGCCCAATAAAACCCTCCCGTCAGTCCCGCCAGACATTCATCATGGTAGGGGCAAACGCACGTTGTTGCGTGCACTTGCACATATCGGCACATGTCTAGGGGGCCATCTCAAGAAGGTCACGCGGTGAGTTAGCTGCGGACAGCTGTGCACGTTGCTGCCATCCGGCGCGCGCGCGGCCACGAATGATACCAGGTTGCGGCATGAGCATCATGCATCAAGATCATGCATGCTTTAATCCCTGCTGCCTCAAGAGACCACAGGTACTGTATGCCCTAACTGAACCTGCAGACTTCGGCAAACATACGCCTGCTGCCACCTTGCACCATTTTAGATTTGTTAACGGCCGGCGACAATCCGTGTTAGACAATTAGCCAGACCCTGGCGACGCACCGCAGCAGCTGGTTTGCTGGTAGCGGATCGACAACAGCGGGTGAGGAGGACAAGCTGTGGCTTTCAGACTGTATCGTTTTGCTGTGGCCTACGAGTTGCGCAGCAAAGCGCAACTGGCCTGCTGGCCTTGTGTCTTGCCTCGCGTTTCCCTGGGTCGCGCTGCTCTGGCTTAGTGTCACTGCCAGCACGGTTCTTCATCGCCTGTGTAAGTGACCGGTGCATACTTGTCAATCTGGTGTCCTTTGTAGGTGGCACGACCTGCTCAGACTCCTCTATCCCAGTTTCAACGTCATACAATCTTCGTTCGCTTGCTGGCAAGCGACTGGCTGTCCAGGGTAATAAGCAGGTTGACAGTGGACACACACAGATGCACACTGTATGACACAGTATGTGTATTGCGCCTGGGCGTTGTTGCACAGCACCACGCTAGTTGCACGCGCGCGCGTGCGTGTTCTTTCCTATGCGTTCGGAGTGTGCGCACCATGGTCCGCAACACAGAAGTCATAACACCTTCCATGGTGATTGCAGGCAGGCTAAGCTGACAAGCTTGGCAGCATCAGCTTGTCAGACTGCTTGGACGCTACGGACCAAAGGCCAACCGTAGCGCCTTGTTCGCATCACAGACCTGAGGTACGCAACGACAGCCCTTGATTTCGGCCCACGGCAGGAAGGTCCAGTCACTTCACAACTTATGCACACGCAGGCTATCATCGCTGTGGGGCTTGCAGTATAACGGTTACCTTCTGGTTTGGAGCAAATCGCTCAATAACCCTTACCTCAAGCCGTTTCTTTGTTTGGCTACGCAACGCGCAACTTATCATGTATAGCTCTGTCGATAGGGTCGTGCGCAGTTGACGTGCTCCCCACCCACACCCCCACCCCACCCCGCACGTGCCTTAGTTGCTGTGCCTGCTCCTGCCGCGCTTGCAGTGTGAGGCGCACATAACTGCAGACGGCATCATGGCGGTTACCGCTGCAGCATCACACGCGCAGCTGCTTGACGCTGCTGGCGCCGCCGTCTGCCCGTTCAGCCGCTTACCGGACGAGGTGTTGGAGCTCATCCTAGCACCCCACCAGATGAACAAGGGGGTGAAGCTGGTGTGCAGGCGCTGGCGCGAGTGTTATACGCATGGCGTCACCGTCATGCTAAGTAGCTACCTGACACGGCAGCTGACTGGCAACGTCGGTGAATGGCCCTATCGACGTTCTGGTCAGCTGCTCCCCGCCTCATTCACACGCCTCTGCAAAGTTGAAGTGGACTGGGTGCACCTTGGCGCCGCTGCAACAACGGCAGCACTTGACTGCTTGCGAAGCAGCAGGCACGTGCATGCCACCCTCACGCACCTCCACGTCGACCTCTACAATGTGGAATGTGACGGTAATCATGCCGCTTGCGTGCCGGCACTGGTGGCGCTCATATCCAAGCTGCCCAGCCTTCGCACACTGACCCTGCAGTTGCCAAAGTATCTAACCGAGGGTCTGATCTTACCTATCACCATGGCGCTGCAAGCGCTGCGCTGCCCAGCCTTGTCCAGCCTCACACACCTGGACCTCAGCGGTTGCTTCATGGATGACCTGCATGCTGAGGAGCTTGGCAAAGCGCTCCTCAACTCGCCCCACCTGGCGGGCTTGACACGGCTGGATCTGGCACGCAACTTCATCACAGCAGGCGGCTGGCAGTCACTGGCGGCTTCTCTTGCAGGGGCCATGCACATTTCATGCATTCAACACATCGATTTGTCAAACAGTTCAGGCAGCCCCTTCAGCGGCTGGAGCGCTCTCATGTCCGTGCCCACCATTGCGTCATCACTCACCAGCCTGAACCTGGCCAAGATTCCTTTTGATAAGCAGTCATCGCTTGATGAGCTATTTCAGCAGCTTCAGCACACACGCCTTTCCGGGCTGCGTGAGTTGGACCTCAGCTGGTGCTTTGATGGCACCAAGTGTGCAGCGCGTGTGGTGCGCGTGCTCACCAGCTCAACACACCTGCGCCTCACCAAGCTCAACCTCGGATACAACATGGTGGACACTAGCGCGGATCTGGCGACCATGCTGCAGCGTGGCAGCCACCTGCATGGCTTGACGGAGCTGCACCTGCCCATGATTCAGAACACGCCCACAGCTGTTGCAGACGTGCTTGACGTGTTAGCGTCTGCTACCGGCCTCAGCTCGTTGCAGGCGCTGCGCATGCGGAACCATGACCTGTCAGGGCCTGCTGGAAAGGCGCTCGCATCAACGCTGCAGGCCAAGCACCTGAGCAGCTTGACAGCGCTGCACCTGCCTGGCTGCTGCACAGACCAGGATGGTGTGCGCCCGCTCGTTGAGCTGTTTGCAAATACCTCCATCACGAACCTGGCTGGCTTGTGCGACGTTGTGGTTCCAGGCTATTCACTCATTGTGGATTTAGTCGGGTTGCACGCGGTAGCCTGCGCGCTGCTTACCTGCACGGCGTTGCGCAGCCTGACGAGCCTGCGGGTCACGGACCTTGGGTCGGCAGACTGGCAGCGGTTTTGCGCGTTGCTGCCCGGCGCCCGACACCTATCAGCGCTGCAGGAGCTGAGCATGAAGGGCGACTGGTGCACCTCCGTCTTGCCGGCAGTGGGAGCTGCCCTCCGCGCCGCCACGGCCCTGACGAGCCTACGCACGCTGGAGATTTCTGCGGTGGACCTGACGTATTCAGGCGAGAATCGAGATGCCACGCCGCTGAGTGATGCGTTGCAGGCCTCAACGCACCTAGCCGGGCTGCGCTTCATCCGTGTGTCTGGGTTTTGCCTGGGACTCACAAAGCGGTTGGCGGAGGCATGCCAGGCCGTACCGCACCTACAAGACGCGCAGGTTGATTGATAACTGGTTCAGTGTGCACACCATTCCTGCTTTTCTTGTTCGGTTACCGTGCATTGGGGACCGTGCAAGGGTGCTAGGAGATACAAGGCACAGTGCTTGCACGACAAGTGAGAGGGATGGTTAGCGGGCGGGCATTCCACGTGCGTGAGGCGCTGTGTACGCTGTGTTGGCGTGTCGCTGGTGGTGGTGCTGCACATGGCGCAGGGCGCCTGCCGCATGCGGTGGCTTCACTCTTGCGCGTGTGCGTGCGTATGCGTGAAGAGAAGCTAGCTGCTCTTGGGGGCCAGCGAAGCACCCATGCATGCAGCTGTCTGTATGTCCTTGCATGCTGGCTGTCGGCTCCTTCACTACCGAATCACTACCGAATGTAGCGGATGCATCGCTGCACCTACCTGTTCACCTCGTGCACGTCGTCGGCAACAACCAGAGCATGCGTGTCGGCAACGCTCGTGTGAGCTGGACCCTGCGTGCTGCGTGCGCACACCATGTTGCCTCCTTGTCAGTCATCAATGTAAGTATGCAACCTGTAGTGGCTGCGCGGGTGGCGGCACCTGGTCCCAACCAGCTGGCAATGTTGCAGCCGATGGGATTGGCTTGCATGCCCTGATGGCGCATGTGCTACTTACACACGTGCTACATACTTACACATCTATCTACTGTTTATTTGTTGTGCGCACGCACCACGCACAGTCACACACACAAGTCCGCGCGCATGCATCAACCGGCCTCACAGCCCAGTACACCTGACCAGCATGCAGCCAATCACGTGATGTCAGCGCTTGGTGGATAGGTGGGTTTAGAAATGTTTGGTTCCTGCTAGGTGGATAGGTGGGTGGGTGGGCAGCTCAATCTCTCCGTACCGCCTGCTAGTACCGCTAGCTGGTGTTCCACATGCGCACTCAGGCATTAGCTGAGCATGTAGCACACGTTGAGGGCTGCCTCGTCATCGCGGCATGCGTGCCCTGGTATGGTGGTGGCAGCGTATGGTGAGTGAGTGGGGTTTGCACGGCCCACGCAAATCAAACAAACCGCATGGTCCCACACCAATGCAACCTCGCTCGCCTTGACATCAACCCAATATGTGCAACACATGTTGCGGAGCTGCATTTGTGCTCAAAGTGATGGTTTGGCAAAGCATGCAGGTACGTAGGTGGTCATCATAGCCGAGTGATGAGGCATCAGTGGGAGAGAGGCACGCACGGCTGGCAAGCAGCGGGGTGATTCATTCCCACAGCGTCGTATTGCGCTGGGCAGTGCGTCATGGGCAGCTGGCTGGGTATCATGTCGTGGCGGCTCACTTGCGCTGCGGCCTTGTGGGACTGCCCCTGCCCATCACTCCGCTCCCAAGCACCACCATGCTAATTTACGCAATCCCATTCGTCCGGATAGCGATAGCGATGCGCTCACGCTGTGAACGGCACGTGTCATGTTGCATGTAGCGGCTGCCAGTACCCCCAAGCCCAATGCCATGCGTCGTGTGTACTGCTGACTGGGCTCACTAGGCTGACTGGGCTAGCACTAGCAGGCACCCTGCATTGTGTGTGTGAGGTGGTGTCATGGACGCATGGCTCCACGTCCTGGCAGCTAGCAGTGGCGGCCGCACGCGCACGTAATGTGCATCATGCCCGGTGCTGCATGCATGCTGTCAATTCAAGACGGTTCAATTCCGATTTACCTCCCCCTGAAAGGAAGTAACACTCATGGGGCATGAGTTCGAACCCTGCCAGGGGTGTTTCCTCCGCCGTTGTTGCGGCCGAGATGAGGATGGATTTCCTGTGGCGCGGGGCACCCCAACCCCGCGCTACGGGAGCGCGCCCTTAGTGCCCTTGGGGACCGTCACTCCCGGGGCTTGTCACTGTCCCGGTGTGGTTTAGCGCAGCTGTGGCGGATGGAGCAGGGGCCGCCCGCCCCTGCAAGCTTCCACACCAAAAATAAAAAAGACTGCATCGCGTTGCCTGGCTCACATACTGCATGTTTAATAAGCTCCATACTATGGCTGGGGGATGCCGAGCCCGGGGCTCCATGTTGTGCCATGCTCTCGTCCCAACCGGGACGAGCCGCTCGTCCCCAAATTCCCCTGGGGCCCCAGGGCCAGCGCGGGCTCGCGCGACTGCGCGAAGGGCAGCGCAGGCACGGTGGCGCTGATCAGACCTCGTTTGTAGCCTCAAGGAACGGCGCAGCGAACGCAGCTCGCGCGAAGCTGGCAGGGCAACCTTGGGCTCCTTTGGCTCCTTGGCGCACTTTTTCTAGCACAGCAGGTCTGGGGGGGTCTACCGTGCGTTCTGAGAGGGCCCCAAAGTTAGCCTCGGGTCTTTTCCACCTATCAAAGCACTGTTATTTCTTCCTGGGGGTCGCGCATCGTGTGATTCTGAACCAATTGCGCACGCGTCCAATGGCCGTAACCTTGCAATGTCGCACGTGTCAAACCTGGGTGTGACCAGGTTTGAGCCAGCCAGGGACAGTCCAGAGGCATTCCAGCGGTGCACAAACATCACATATCAGTATGCATACGGCGTAGAAGCTCTGTGCTGTGCATTTGGGTGTCGGGCGGAAGCCTTGCCCGGTGCAAGACGTAAGCGCTCCTCAGCGGCGCCGGTGTTCCCCCACCTTATGGACCGTGTCAACAACCTGGAGTACGTTTTGAGGTGCAAGAACTCAGCATGTGTTCCTTGTGGCTGCTTGAAAGCCACGGGCGCGTTCGGGAGTCTGCACGCCCTCCGAAACCGCTGGTTTCTGCCTTCAAGCCCGGACGCTTACATCACAGACCCCCGAAGATGAAGCATGAGCTGCAGGGCGTATCATAGGCCATTGTCTGGGTTGCCTGCTAGCCTGTGGACGTGCGCCTAAATTGGTAGCCGTGCGTTGTTCGACCCGGCTGCTGCGTCGATTGCTGTCGCTCACCGCGCGTGTTCGCCCTTTGACAATGCCCCTTGCACCCCATGCCCCAGTGGCCCAGCACTTGTTCCAGCCCGAAACCAGATATGTGAAGCAGTACAAGCAGCCAGCATGTTCATACCAACACCAGCCCCTTTGTCCCATCTCCTGTGCGCCAAACGCTTGTTGCAATCCTAGCCCGGATATGCTAGACACGCAAATCGGCCGCTCAAACGCCCACCTCATTACGCCCACCTCACGTATCCGGCATGGTCGTACCAAAAACAGCAACAACAGCATGTGTGCTTGTATGACAGGCCCGATTTTGCACCGCCCTTCAGAAAGCTTCTTCACGGTGTTTTCTGGTCAGTGCATGTACGGCCGACAGCAAGGTTGAACACCTGCTGCCTAATTAGCTCACCCACAGTGAAGCGTGCATGAGTGCCTGTGCTATCTATCTGCCCCAACTTGGCTGTGCTACCTGCCCCAACAGCTTTGATCTGCAGCATGCTCTGGTAGCGGCGTGTGCATGAGGTGTGTACTGACGGCCCAACGCGAGTCTCACTGCATGGCCCCACGCCAACCTCGCTCGCCTGAACGCACTCCCAATACATGCACTCACACTGCGCACGGCACATTTCATGTTGCATGTAGCGGCTGCTTTTACCCCAAGCCCAATGCCACATCGTGTGTACTACAACGCGTCACATCGTGTGTACTGCAACGTTTTACATGGCGAGCTCGTTCACATCCGGGGCGCCACCCATCATCTGACGGGTTGCAGAAGATGCAGCCGCCTGTGGAGGTTCCCCCTGCCTTAAACCTGTTACACACTGTCAAAGGGACTGTATACTACCAGCGAACCACCTCGCGCCACTTCTCAACTTCAACGCCCGGGTATATGGTGTTCAGAGTGAGCGCGTGAAAGCAGTATCTATCCTGGCGGCAGCTGGCGGCGCACTGCAGGCACAGCTGGTTTGCTGGTAGCGGAGAGACAGCAGCAGGTGAGCATTCAAAGCTGGGGCACTGAACGTTGTATCGTTATGCTGTGGCCTGCGGGGTGCGCAGCAAATGCGTTGCCTCGCCTGAACGCCAACCTTGTGATCGCACTGGTGAAGACAGTTGGCCCTACTACCATCACCAGCACGGCTCTTCTCTTTCATCTTCAACATTTCAAAGCTACAGCGTGTCAATTTACTGCCGTCCGTAGGTGGCGCGTATCGCGCATTCCTAGCAGGCAGTGTCCAAACTGCCATCTTGCCACCAGCGACTGGTCGTCAGAGCAGGATGACAATGGCTGAACAAGACTAAATGCGCAGTAAGTGCACTGTGCCTGGGCCTCCTTATTGCCTGGCACTACGTGTTCCACGCGCTTGCTCGCCCGGCATGCGAGTGGCGGCAACCGCTACTCAAAATCATATTACCTTCCATGGTGGTCGCAGGCTAATCTGCTAAGCTTGAGAGCTTCGTGTGCTTTGACTGATTTCTACGGGCCAGGTGAGTGGGAGGCGCGGTTTCTTCCCGGTCACTGAGGGTTGCGTCCACACGCCTGCACAGGCTGTCGGGCCCGCCTGCAGTATAGCCATACTGTGAGCACATTGCAAACAACTTTCTCTCTTGCTGTTGTTGTTGGATCGTGTTTGCACGCACAGTTGCTTGTTTCGAGGCGATTGCACAGTAAGAACCACAGCGAATTCGACAGGTGTTGGTCTGGTCTGTCCCTGTGTGCATGCTTGGAGCCACCTAGTGCGGCCTCCCTGCTGTGATGAGCAGTGCAACACGCGCTGAGCCTCACAGCTCGCGTGACGTGTCTGTAGCTCCACTACCGGTCGTACCAGCTGAACTTTGCACATGCATGAATGCATGCAGCATGGTTTCCTGCATGCATGACCCACATCGTCAATCAATGGCTCCACATCATAACACGTGATGCCATGCAGGTATGTCGGTGGGCTTGCAGGCAGACATGTCTGGCGAGTGTCCTGCAACCCCACCCACAACCCTCCACCACCTCCACACCCCACAACATGCCTCATTGGGTGCGCCTGCTGCTGACATTTCCCTGCTTGCATACATCGCTCTCTTCTGCAGGCGACCGACAACTCTGCCTCAACCAGCACACACCCAGACAGTCTCTTGGCCGTCTATCAGCAGAGCGCGGCGTTCATCACAACCTACATACAAACTCATGGCGTCAATCGTTGCGACATCACACGCTCAGCAGCTTGACGCTGCCGGGTCCGCCATATGTCCTTTCAGCCGCTTACCAGACGAGTTGTTGCAGTTCATACTCGCACCCCACCAGATGAACAAGGGGGTGAAGCTGGTGTGCAAGCGCTGGCGCGAGTGTTATACGCATGGCGTCACGGTCATGCGAAGCAGCGCCCTCGCATGGCATCTGACCTACACCGTCCTTATTACGAGAAAATCCAAAAGAAAATCAACGACCCACAGCCACGTAAGCCACGATGCGTGGCCGTATCAACATCCTGGTCAGCCGCTCCCCACCTCATTCACACGCCTCTGCAAAATTGAGCTGATGATGCGGCACAGCGGTGTGGCGGCAGTAACAGCAGCCCTTGCCTGCTTGCGTAGCAGCCCGCATGCGCACGCCACCCTCATGCACCTGCATGTCGACGTCAACGATATGCGATATGGTGATGCGGAACACGCTTGCATGTCAGCCCTGGCAGCGCTCATACCCGAGCTGTCCAGCCTGCGCGCGCTGGCATTGCGAGGGCGGCAATGGCACACTTGCGAGCAGGCCTCCCTTACCATCACTGCACTTGAAGCGCTGCGCTGCCCGTCCCTGGCACACCTCACGCACCTGGACCTGAGCGATTGCCGCCTGCTCGACCTGCACGGCGAGGAGCTGGGCAACGTGCTGCTCAGCTCGCCCCGCCTGGCTGGATTGGCACGACTGAGCTTGGCAGCCAATTCCTTCACACAAGCCGGCTGGCAGGCACTGGCGGCTTCGCTTGCAGCGGCCACGCACATGTCGTGCCTTCAACATCTGGACCTATCAGACAGTCCCTTCAGCGGCTGGACTGCTATCATAGGCGTGCCCCACGTCATGTCCTCGCTCACCAGCCTAAACCTGTCCAGGGTATATGTCCACGATCAGTTAGCAGAGTTTGATGAACTATGCGAGCAGCTTCAGCGCACACACCTGTCCGGGCTGCGTGAGTTGGACCTCAGCAGGTGCTTTGGCTCAAATCCCAACCCGCACACAGCGCGTGTGGTGCGTGTGCTCACCAGCTCGACGCACCTCCGGCTCACCAAGCTCAACCTCACGCAAAATGCAGTGGACACCGGCGCAGAGGTTGCGGCTATGCTGCAGCATGGCAGCCACCTGCATGGCTTGACGGAGCTGCACCTGCCCAGGATCAAGGGCACGCCCACCGCTGTTGCGGACGTGCTTGCCTCGTTGGCGTCTGCCACTGGCCTCAGCGCACTGCAGGCGCTGGGCATGTACTATCAGGACCTGTCAGGGCCTGCCTCAAAGACGCTTGCATCAGCGCTGCAGGCCAAGCACCTGAGCAGCTTGACAGGGCTGCACCTGCCTGGCTGCATCACGGACCCAGATGGCGTGCAGACGCTCAGTGAACTGCTTGCGAACCTGGCCAGCTTGCGTGGCATTGGGGTTGGCGGCATGTCAACCAAGAATCGTACTGGGCTGCAGGCGGCAGCCTGTGCGCTGCTTTCTTGCACGGCGTTGCGCAGCCTGACGAGCCTGCGGGTGACGGGCCTTGCGTCGGCAGGCTGGCAGCAATTTTGCGCGTTGCTGCCCAGTGCCCAGCACCTGTCAGCGCTGCAAGAGCTTCACATTGGCGTGCAACGCGACAACAGCGCCTGGTTAGACTGCTGCAGCTCCGCTTGTACGGCGTTGGGCGCCGCCCTGCACGCCGCCACGGCCCTCACACGCCTGCACACGCTGCGCATGAGCGTTGTGACTATCTACACCCGCGGTGACCAACGTGGCAGTCGTGACTTCGCGCCGTTGTGTAACGCGCTGCGGGCCTCAACACACCTTGCCGGGCTGCGCCGCGTCGATGTGGACGGCCGACTCATGCGGCAGTTGCCTGCGGCGTGCCAGGCCGTAGCGCACCTGCAGGACGTGCAGGTTGGGGAGTCTGGGTTGTAACTGGCCGCCTGAACACACCAGCTACTCCAGTGTTTCTGATTTGGGGCCCCTGCGCGGCTGCAAGCGACCCGTGAAGATATCAAGGTAGCGGCCTTGGAAGGCGCCCAGGTACGCGCCTGCCAGCGCACGCCGCACCCCGTGTGTGCCTGTCGGAGTTATTTGCTTCCCTTGGGACCTGCATGGTTGTGTGCATCACTTGCATGTGTGATTGATGTGCAACAACCAACCCCATTGCGTTTGGTCCATCGCATGCATGGCGGCTGCCACCCCCAATACAATTGTTTCGTGCTTTGCGTTTGTAGTCGATTGCCTCCGCGTGTCTGTCTGCAGCAGCCATGCACGCCCTTGTTGTATCAACATGGGTAATGCAGTAGTAGTGGCCATGCATGGTCGGTGCAACACCACTGCGAACTGTGATCAAAGGCTTGCAGCGCTGAGCTGGCATCCTGTTTTGTTTGGGTAGCGTTTGCCTGTCCGCTGTTTTAATTGGCATTTGGAGGTTTTGGGCATCATTCATTCACCCTGAACCTGCTGTGCTGTCAGTCATGTACGCCACAACCAACCAAGGCTGGCCGTGTGTGTGCGTGCGTTCAACCAATGACGCTGCATTGTCGGTTGGGCGCGAGCTCGGTGCCACGGTTTGCGCACAGCTTGTTGATTATTGCATTGCGGCATCTATCTGATGGCTTGACGGGCTAGGGGTGTTGGGGGTGCGCTTCAACCTGGTCTTTACGCCAACCCTTCATGATGTAGTTGTCGGCTGGCAGCATGCAACCCGAATGCAT
>BDDA01000952.1:7560-37537 GCA_001662385.1 Chlamydomonas asymmetrica | reverse complement strand
CCCCCCCCCTCCATGCCTGTTGCGCCGCCCTCACGAGGCAACCATGGCCGCAACATAAGCACCAACGCCGAAAATCGGTACAGCAACTCTAAGCCAGCAGCTTCAGACGTGTTGAATCCAAGCCTCTGTGCTGCACGCGCCTTATCCGCTCCTCAGGCTGGGTCAGGCCCCAAGCCAGGTGGTTCCGGAGGCGGTTCCCACGGTTCCGGAGCTGGCAACGCGCAGAAGCTGACCACCGTCAGGGCCAAGACAGGCCCCTCCAAGGACGCACATGGCGAGGCCGTAGAGATGAAGAGGCCGCATGGCATGTGTGCTGTTGAAGATCAGGAGGAACTGGATGCGTTTGGCATCCCCTCCACCAAGATCGGCAACGGCGGCGACAGCAAGCGCCCGAGCGCCCAGCGGATTGCCGAGGCACCGCGTGGCACGGGCGCCCCCATGGGAGCTCTGAGTCTCACAAAGATGCTGGCCAACCGTGCAAGCGCACATCCATTTGCCAATGCGCCGCGTGGAACCGGCGCGCCCATGGGGGCGCTCAGCCTGGCGGAGCTGCTGGCCCGCCGCGGCAGCGCATCACTGGCGACAGCCGCAGTGCATGCCGGGAGGGCGAAGCGCCCGGGCAGCCCTGTGCCTGATGCGGAGGCAGATCAGCCCTGCCGCAAGAAGCAGCGCCTCCTACCCGCCTAACTGTAGGCATGCAGGCCATGCGCATGGTGATGCTCCTTGCAGCAAAGACGTTGGCACATCGTCAGAGTGCTGTTTCGCTGACCCGTATTACGCTGAGTGCCGTCACACGTGCATGCTCAGTAGCGATAGCGGTGTGCAAGGGACGGCTTGCTTTACCTATGTACAGCTGTTGTCATACCAAAGTTCGCCGCATTCACACAGCCACGTTCGGACAGCCATGCGAATGCCATGCGCCAACCTGCTGAGAATTATTGCTGGTCGATTCGGGGGGCTGTACCCTGGTCTCCTGTCCTGCCTGTGTATGGCTGCTCAGCATCCTCCATTTACATGGCATGATTGCATTCATTTTGTCTATTCTGCCGGCAATAATCCTCGTCCCAGCAAGAGCTCATCCTCCTGCCTTGTATCCCGTCTGCCATCCTCACCGCTTTTCCTCATGCCCTTGCTCAAATACAAGTGCCCTGAGGCGTGTCCTATGCGGCGACAACACAGTCCGTCCGGCTCATGCCCCTCTTTCATTGACTCTCCTCATGCTCCCCGCCGCTTGTTCCTGCCCCATTGATACCAACACGGGCGGCCACAGTAGCCACAGGCTGGCCCCTGGCATGCTGTTCTCCTTGTGCATACCCTCGCTTCCATGTGGCCCGCCGCATACCGCACAGGCAGGGCAATGCCGCACACGCCCTCGTCGTCTATCACCTGCTGCCCCTCCCTCGCTCTCAAGCGCTTGCTGGCCGCTGTGAAGCAGCGCACTGTGCGCCTCTCCTCTCTCCTCCCCTCCTCTCCGCCGAAGCTCCACCCCTCCGCGTACGCCTTTATTTGCGCCCCCTTGATCCCCATGTCAATCGCGATTCATAAAACTACGATTCCTTTTCTGGTGAGGTGCTCTTCTTCCGCAGGTAGCTGGCCCGTATGTATCTAGGGACCAACCTGCAATAATACGGCCTGCACTGCCGGCAGGGTGCAGACGTGCCAATACCCCCACACCACTCACCCCCTTGGGCTTCAGCACATGCACGCGAGGCCGCATGCCTATCAGTAGGGGACACGACCATAGGATAGGTGTATTTTAGCCGACGGCATCCTCAACCGCAGTCACAGGTCAACACATGATGTCAGTGCCGTTAGAGAGCCCGGTAGGTAGCCAGGTGCAGTGATGCATGTGAACCCTCAGCATTGCCGCCTGTATGGCGCTATTCTCCCATTCAGGATCCCTTGTTTAGTACCGATGCGTTTGTTGTTTGATTTATCCGTCCTATTGATTGATGTGCTAGCTGCAGTAGGTGTGTGAGTTTGTGTTGAATGCCACTGCTGTGCGCATGGCGTGAGCGTGTGTCTGTGTGGCGTGAGCGTGTTTGCCTGTGGTCAGGTCATGACTCAGGAGCCTGCGGAACCGCATGATGCGGTAGGTGCACTGGGTGTGCTGCATGCGCGTGCCCCGCTGTGCATGTTGCGCTCTTGTGGCTGACGTGGAGCCGCTCGCAAGCGCATTCAAAATCCAGGTTATACCTGGATTCGGCCGCAAATGGTTGTTTTTGACTCCACCTTCTCCAAGCGTGCGTGATAGTGAATAATTAATGAGCGTGGGACGCGGGGCAGTGTGCTGCGGTCGGCTGTCGATCGTTGGCGGCGGCGCATCGCACCTGAGTGACCTGGTCGGTTAGCTGCATCAACCCTGCCCCCTCGCCCCCTGTCCGTCTCCTTCCCACCCCACCTTCACCGCATCGCTTAATCACCGGCTTGCTGCAATGGGCTCCTGCGCCAGGCTGGCCCTGCGCCGCTGGCTAGCTAGGCAGCAGGCCGAATGTAACCACACTGCTGATGTTAGTTGCTGTGCGTGACTGGTGACGTACTGGCAGCCGCTGTGCCGTGGCAGTACGGCACCCATGTGGTTGCCTCCCGCTGGCTTGTCACGTGCATGGCAGCGAGTGGTATTCGCATCTTGCATGGCATGCCGTACACACTGGTTTCTGTGGTGTGCATGTGACGCGCAGTCATGCGCTGGTTCGCACTGCTGCGCTGTTGGGCCGACAACAGCTGCATGCACACACGTGTGCAGGTCGGCGCTGCCGCATCACACACAGCACACTCCGAACCAGCACACATGGACAGCCGATAGCAGGCAGCCGACTGTCCAAATATATCGGCGCAGACTGCAGAGCCAACATGCGTAAGCGACGACCAATGCAATGCTCTGAGCAATCACGCACAAGCCTTTGCACCGCTGCAAGGTTACAGTCATTACAGTGATGCTGCAGAGCCACTCTGCCTCACGTCACCGGCTAGCAAACTGGCAGTATGTTCTGCATGGCAATGGGCCAGTCAGTGTGGCCACCTGCACTTCCCGCATGACAGGTGGTACTAGTGTGTGCGCGTGCATACAGTCGCTCGCAGCGAGTAACCCTCAAATGAGTGTATGATGATTGAGACCCACATCAGCGCAGGCCAGGGTTGATCCAGGTTATGACACCCGGTCGTTGCGTCATTGCTCCCCTAAAGGGGTAAAGGAGTAAAGGGGAGCAATGAGGCAGCGACCGGTGTCACACCCTGGATCAGTCCTGGCCTGCGTGGTGAAGGCCCGCCTGCTCCGTGGTGCACCGCGGGGCACGCTTCCCCGCAAACGCCGCCAGCCCCTCTGCACGGCCCCTTGTGGTCAGCAGCCGCGCGTGCGCGAGAGCGCCTCGGTGCGCAGTCCCCTGTGCAGGTCGCTGACTCGCTGTCCAGGCCCATGTTGATGGCGGCCTGTTGCCTCGATGAATGCAGGGACACAGGGGTTTGGAAAGGGATTGGGAAAGGGGTTGCTGGGTGGCAAAGGGGTTATGGGCGGAGTTACCGAGGGAGAGGCTGCGGGAGAGGAAAGGGAGGAGAGCCAGGAGTGCAAGAAAGGGAACCATCCCATGCGCGTGACGCGAAACCCAACAGCGCTAGTGGTGATGCTGGTGTCGTTTTCGCGTGGATACGGCCAGTTGCGTGTGCAAGGGTGCAGCACGAAAGCAACAGGCAGTGCAGCCAGCGTCGCTGAGTTCAACCTGCACACGCACAGTCAATCGTACTGTTGACAAACCCACGCGCAACGTCTGTTCACACAACCGTGAAGCGCAGAGTTGTTGTTGGCAGTTGCTGCATCTCATGTGCAGCAGCGTAACTCAGATGGCAACCACTTCATGCACAAATGGCCCGTGCAACTCACATGGAATACGCTGTTGTGAATGCAGTTGCATGCGAGGCTCCGATCGCAGGGAAGCGCAAACACACACGTGTCAGAAGGAGGCGCCCGTGGGGCCGCGCAGTATGCATATGCGTATGCGCAAGGATAGAGGCTGCACACGAATGTGTGTTGAAGACGGGCCTGGCGATGGGACACAACACGACCTTGTAGCACACATTGGCCTGCTGCAATGCCAGCGGCCCTCCGTATTGCACCCGCAATCTGCAACGCCTTGCTGTATGCGGCGCTCTCCAACTGTTATTGCTGCTGCTGCTGCGCCGTGCTGTCGGAAGCGGTTTCGGAGCACGGCTCCGACCGCACCTCCGAGACCGAGACCGTCCGCCAGGCCCCTTCTCAATCGCTTCCGCGCTGCTCACGTGCTGCGCCGTGAAGCTGAGGCGCTTTGCGTGCAGCGCGCCGACGGTGCACAGCAGGCGCTGCGTGCCAGCGGCGCCCGCGATAATGGCAATGATGCCCAGGTGGGTTTCCGGTCGCGACTCACGGTCAGCTGGTTCATCCGCTCATGGTCAGCCGGTTCCTGCGCTTAAGCAGGGCACAGAACAGTGGAACCACCTGGATTGGAAGGTTTGCAGGTTGGCTTATGATGCCGCATCATATGTACGGTGTTGATGTATGAGCGCGTTCACAGACACCCAGCAGACATCCACTGATCCAGAGTTGTGAGAGCAAAAGCAACTAAAGGGCGGTGTGTAGCCGCAGAACAACAGGGACTCAAAGTCATGCGTGCCCTTCAGCTCGCACTCACCACGCCACCATCCAGAACGATGAGGCCAAATATATCTCGGAAGGGCCCAAAACCAACACACAAAGCAAAACAATACAGACACTCACATGGCTTCTCAGTTTAGCTTGCTGCAATGCACCCAAATTGCAGGCAGCGCTCTTTGCTGAGGTGGTGCACCAAGGCGTGTGCGTGGCGCAAACGCCTAAACGCCTACCCACCTGGAGAAGACACCTGCAGGAGTTCCCTTTGCTACACAGCGCATGTGCTCAAGGCATGCGTGACTCGTGCAGGTACTGCTTTTGAATATGGGTTGTCCAAGCCGCCTTCCCTGCAGGCACCAGACGCTTGACATAACAGGTATGGCTAACATACGTACTGGCATGCTAACTCGTCTACCTTGGCCGCCTCAGCAACCCCTGCAGCAGGAATTGAGTTGACAAACGCGAGCAGGGACAAACTGAAAGATATACGGTGCAATACACAAGGCTGCGCACGGGTGTATGGGCATAAGCTGCCAAACGTAATGAGTGTAACGATAAAGCAGCACTCAAGGCATCTAGCAACTTTTCTTGTGACGTAAAGTGAAGGCGTATTGCTGCGAATTGCACTCAACGGTTTGGATGGGCTGCACTTGACTGGGCTGCCCCGTATACTGTCGGACACTCGGCACAAGCGAACAAATCGTTACTTATCCCTGCAACTTCCGTGGCTTACAGCTCCCTTCGTGGCGCTCATCAGCGACCTTATCACAACCCTTGTGCTGCTGTGGCTTCTTTGCCAGAAAGTCCACGCGCGCCACTGTCCTAGCTGCGTTGTCGCCTGGGTATCAGGCAGTGGCGGCGTCGCTCATCTTGGACTCTCCTCCGGCGGGAATGGCGCTGTGATCCAGCCGTGAGGGTGACTTGAGAGCCCGCAAGACGACTCAGCGGCATGACACAGAACGCCCCGTCCACTTCGAGCTATGGGCGCCTTCCGGTTGCGTCTCAACCCCAACGCTCGCCTGTTCGCCCTCAGGTACGTCTCTCTGCAGGTCTCCCGCTGCCAGTGGTCTAGCCTCCAAAACTTGCCTTGCAGCAGAGGAGGGGGAGGGAGTTGCACCAAGATTTGTGGAATCACCCAGGAGAAGGGGTGTATAACACTGTGCTGCAGCACTCTGTTACAAAGGCTGGCTGCTCGATTGCGTACCTGAGGCAGGTTGCTGGTCGTGCTGCCCTGTGTTTCGTCACGCACAGGTGCTCAGGAAACAGGGGCTTTCCCGCTCGCAAGTACGTTGCTTCCTGGCAAGCAATGGCAGCAGCCCACAAGGTGCGTTTCTCAGCGCTTGCAGCTAATTAGTATGCCCAGTGTGGCTTTGCCTGACAGCTTTTGTTGAGTCCACCCCTGAAAATGCCGCCCAACCCGTTCATTTACAGGTGACAGCGGACGATCGGTGAAAGTCTCTTTCAGGATTCCATACCGTGTCAACTTTGGGCAGCAGCTTGCCATAATCGGCTCAGCTGAGCCTCTTGGTAAGTCCAGGCTGACCCCCTTGCTGAATGTCCTTGGCAAATGTGCTGACGAACATGCTGACCAAGCGGAAGTCTGTCCTGCTGTGGGATTCAATCAGCTGACACCCGTGCTGCATCGTGCTCCCTCTAAACAGGCAATTGGGACCCTGACAAGCCCGTGTTAATGAAATGGTCTGACGGAGATATGTGGACCGTGGAGCTTGCGCTTGACCTTCGGTGCGTTGAATCACACAGTCTTGGCTCCGCCCTGAGCTGCTGTTCCTGCAAGCATGTGCACATAACTGCCTCAACTCATAGTCTATGCAGTTTGCACCTGCTCAAACGAAGCGTTAGCCTGACTGGACGACCCTAATCACGCCTTGCTGCCCTGATGTGATTTGATTTGGGTCACGTAGGCAGAGCAACAAGGTTGACCTGGAGTACAAATATGCGGTGCGAAACTCTGACGGGAAACTCACGAACTGGAAGCCGGGAAGCAACTACAAGCTTACTCTGCAGCCAAAGCCCGATCAGGTTGTGAGCGCTATCAAGGTCGCAGATGCGTGGGACGACTCTTTTCGCCAGGTAGACTTGATAGAGGTGCCTGCGAAGCCAGGACCTGCCTCCCAGCCGCCTTACACAGAGCTGGACACGCCCGCAGCCCCAAAGGCGAGCCCTGCCGCACCGAGTGCTTCATCACCGGCACCCGCACAGCCGCAAGCGGAGGCGCAAACGCCTTGGGAGGCCCCGCCGCCGCCTCCCAAGGCACAGGCACCACCCCAGCCGCAGCCCACACCTTCCTCTGCGCAAAGCAATGGAAAAGCCCCGGCTGAACCTCAGCCGCAGCCGTCCAGTAATGGCACACGCCCCTCGAACACGTCAACATCTGCATCACAGCCCGGCTTGCCGGGCGCACCACCACCCCCAGCGCCTGTGCCTGTGCCCAGAATGCCAGAACAAGAAAGACTCGAGGAAGGGGTAAGTCGGTATGTTTGTCTGCTCTCATCACAAGTTGGTGCTGTGACCCTGGGCCGCTTTGCTGCCTCGTCGTGATCAGCTCAGGTTATCTAGGCTGCCTTGCCTGACCCGCTTGACGTTTGTGGCTGCTCACCTGTAGATCCGAAAATCGCTTCAAGACCTGCAAACGCAAATGGATGTGCACCAGCAGCTGCGAGAGCGAACCAAAGGTAAGCAAGCGCGCGTTTGTACGGTATGGGGTCTGATGCAAGCACGAGCATCCCGCACACGCATACCTCGTGGTATGAGCAAGACAGCTAGGGGACCCGCCTATGAGGCGGCAGGCAGGAGGCTCGCGCGCCTGCCAGTGTCGTGGTGCGTCAGCGGGCGTGTTGCGCAACGCTCGGCGGTACAGCAGTGGCGTTCTCGTCCGCACGAGACAGCGTGATGACACTACCGGCCCCTGAAAGGCAAAAGGCCGTCCAACCTCCCCCGTTCTTCAACCGCCCGCTGCGCCACTGCAGACCAGATGGATCAGCTGTACGACTCGCTGATGCTGCTGTCAGACGAAGTGCGCCAGCTGCGCGGGCAGCTGCTGGAGCAGTCGCAGCAGCTGGCACAGCTCAACGCAAACACGCAGGCGCAGCAGATGATGTGGAACACGGGCGCGTGGGCCGCGCCGCCCCTCCCCCCCGCAGGGGCGGCGCCACCTGCGCAGTTCTGGATGGGCGTAAGCAACGTCCAGCTTCCGCAGCAGGCCCCGTACCCACCTTACCCATACGCTGCGCAGCAGCAGCAGCGGCCATTCCCTCAGCAGCAGCCGTGGCCCACGTCCGCGCAGTGGCAGCGCCAGTATCCGCCCCCTGCCGCTTCCGCCCAGCAGGCGCTATCTGCCAATCCCAGCCGGCCCCCGCCCTTCACGTCGTCGCTCACGACTGGCATGGGGTCGCAGGAGGGTGCGAGCGAGGATGGCACCAGCATGGATGTGGAGGCCACACAGCTGCCCCACGGCAGCAGCGCCGTGGGCGATACGTGGGGCGACAGCGACGGGGCTGCTGCAGCGGCCCAGGCGGCGGCCGTGCCTCCCCGCCGCGTGCTTCCCTCCCTGCGACGCAGCCGCACTGCCGTCAGGCGCGTCCCTGCCAGGCGAGGGTTGTTCGGCAGCAGCAGCGTGCGTGGCGCGCAGCGGGGCGTGGCGACGGCATCCGGGGAAGCTCGCGTTGGCTCTCCCCCCGAGGCAGCATCGCCAGCTGTCCCATCACAGATGCCTGCAGGAGTCCCCATTGCAGGAGCTGCGCCAAGCATGCGTGGTATTGGCGCACCCCTGCCTGGCGCTGTCGCTCCGCCGGAGCGTGTGGGTGCGGATGCTCCCGCTGCGCTGCCAGGCGCGCTTGCAGCGGATGGCGACTTGGCGAACATGGCCGTGCCCGGTGCTTCGCCACCGCCCGTGATACCTGGCGTTGCACCGGCTGTGCAGCTGGCGATGGATGCAGCTGCTGCTGCTGCTGCTGCTGCGCCGCCGCCGCCTGCGCTTGCGTCTGCACCACGTGCTGTCGCAGCTGCCAGCGCTGCTGCTCCTGTGGCGGCAGCAGCAGCGCTGCAGCCGACTCCTGCAGCAGCAGTTGCACCACAGCAGCCAAGTGCTCCACCCACGCAGGCGCGCGCCCGTGTACCGGCAGTCGCACGCGCTGCCAGCAAGCGTGGTGCACCGCCCGTGACCATGGCCGCATCACCCCCCGCTGCCCCGCCATCTTCCTCCGCTGCCGCTGCCAACGCAGCCCCGCCCAGCAGCAGCAACAGCATGGCCGAGGCGCAGCCGGGGATCGCCCCGCAAGCGGTGCCAGCTCGACCGGCCCCCACAGCAGCAGCGGCTGCTGCTCGCACCACAGCACATGTGGAAGTGCCGCAGGCCATCCCCATCGCTGTCATTGCAGGCGTGGCACGCGGCGCCAAGTCAGCAGCGGTCGGCGTGTTTGACCTCAGGCTGTACCGCGATGGCGTGGCCGCAGGCGCGCGCGGCGCCACACCCGCGTGCGTGCTGCTGCAAGAGGTCATGGCGGACGGCGTGTGGAAGGCGGCTGCACCGCAGATGCTCACCCCGCAGCAGTTCATTTCGATGGCGGGGCTCAAGAGCAAGAACTGGAAGCAGGCAGTGCGGATCTATGCGGGCAGCATCGTGGGCGAGCCGATCGCAACGCTCCTGGGCGATTTGCCATGATGGCTTGGCTGTGGTGGATGTCAACACCTATCTGTCCGTCCCATAATGGATTTTGGCTGTTTCCAGCTGCCAAGCACCGGCAAACCCCCAGTGATCTCCAGAAGCGCTGGCGGCTTGCCACTGGTGCACTGGTCAGCCGTGCCCAGCGCGGCAGCAGCAGCAGCAGCAGCAGCAGCAGCCCAGCTGGCTGGCCTTCATTGCTGTTGGTGTTTACACTCTTGCAGCCTCTGAGCCTGTATGCCTCTACAGAGGCGCCTAAAACGTGGCCATGCTATGCAGCTCCTGCTGATTCGGGCTGACTGTGACAGCCCCAATGGATGGCACTATGGCAGCCACCACTATCGCTGCAGACAGAATGCATTCATCCCATTAAGCTTTCGGGGGGGGCGCATGATGCACCGGCCACTATTTGTGGGCAACACATTGCACTCAAATGTTTCTTCATCATGCATTTTGATGCGCAGGCATGCAGCCCAGTAGATCCTGCCATTAAGTAGCCCCCTGCCATTGTTCATGGGTGCAAACAAACCAATAATGCCATGATGGGCAAACTGAACTGGGCCTAGCTCAACCCGCACACACCTCACCCGGCACATGACACGCGTGCCTGGACACGTGTGCCATACCCGATCACCTTCAAACCTGCTGATTGCAACTGCTGATTGCGCCACTGATTGCACCTGCATGATCCTGAGTAGTTACCGTACGGTATGTTGACGCACTTGTATGCCAGTTTCGCGCAACTGCATCAGCGGTGTCAATTTTGCTACCGGTGTTGCAGACCCTGCAGCGATGGAGGTGCTGGTGGCGGACCGTATCGTCGCGGCCGCAAACAACAAAGTGGTGAGCTCTCACAGCCATGTCCAAGCGTTTCCTGATCATGCATGCAGCCTCCGATTGGGTTGAGCTCTCTAAGAAGCACACAAGGAGGTCAGCGTGAAACTGTGGTACCGCTGTAAGGCCGGCATGCATGGAAAACGCGCATTTGCCACTATCAGCTTCGGTGTCTGCCACTCAGCTCCCGGCATGGCTCTGCCATCTGCATGCACAAACAGCGCAGTCAGCATATGCAGCACAGTGTGGCGGATGCAACACGCGTGGACGAAGCTGCGGGGGGGGGGCAAGGGAGGAAGCAAGAGCGTGTTCCACAGCTGCCCACCCCGGCTGCTTGCCGGCCCCTACTGGTCACGGATAGACGCAGCACATGATCAGCGGTACGGCAGACGCATGAGCAATTCAGCTGCATGCCAGCTTGAGCGCCCGTCCCTGCATCATCATTGGGGTTGCAGCACACCACCCTGGCAGTAACTGTCATGGAGATCACGCAGTTGAATGGTTTCCCAGGCACCCAGACTTGGTAGAGTGAACACACGCACACACTACGCGGTCTCCATCCTGACTCATGTGCACACTGCATTGCCCCACGGGAGTTTCCAACTCAACGCACATGGGAACATAGCGTACACGCACAAGAGAGACACGCACCCTGTGTGGTGTCCAGCTGGCATGCACGCAGAGCAGGAAGCACACGCAGGGGTCGCCAACAAACCAGTAGCGTGAACATGCATGAACTGCCATGCGTGCGTGTGTGTGTGCCTGCTGTGACCTGCTTGCTGCAGCTGGCGTACAACAAGGCGCTCAAGGCGGTCGAGGCGTACGCCCAGCTGCCCACCAGTGGCACAAACGAGCCCGACGCGCCGCGCCCGTAACGCTCTGCGCCGCACCGGAGCGTCCCGCACGGCAGACGCCTGCCGCATCCCTGCCGTGCACGAACCGCCCGCCTATGTTTCACATGTTTTCACAGCTGTAAAATCTCAAGTGTATGGATGGGAGTCCGCGCTGGTTTGTGCATGACGCATGGCATGCATCGATTGGCGGGCATGCGTGTGCCGGGTGCTCGCATGCGGTTCGCCGCCGCGCGGAGTGGCGGCTGCTGCAGTTTTGGTTTGGCCCGGCGGCGTAGCGCGTGCGTGTGGGGCGCCTGCATGGCGGTCCTCCCTTGAAATCGAAGTAGTGCAAGCTGTAGGCCCACATTTCAGTCCGAGCTCCTGGCGTGTTCGTGTGGCCGTTAAGTCGACAGCGCTGGGGCATCGCATGGCCCGATGGAATGGAGGTTGCTCACAGTACCATGAGTGAGGCGTGGACACGTTTGCTGACATGCGCTGCAAGAGCGCAAATTGCGCGGGCCCCCGGTGACACCCTTCCGCCCCCTCCTCCCGCCTGACCGTGGCATAAGCCTCATGCTCGATTTACCAACACCCCGCACCCCCCGCAAGGGTTTGGGCTCCCGTTTCTGCCTCGCGTGGTGTGTGCGTCGTGCCCGGCCCGCAGTCGTCTTGTGGCACGCATGGCTCAGTTTGCCGTGCGTGCCTCCGTTTACGTAGAGCGAGCTGTGCTGCGGTGCGTTGCTGCTGCTTTCGTGGTGTGTATGTCGTTTAGCGTTGTGTGGTTGGAGCGAATGTGTGAGCGGCTTCGGAGCCTGTTTGTACCTAAGTTGCTGGTAGTAGTCCCTGTGCTCTGGTGAGAGTTGTGAGTGAAGCGAGTTCAGCCAGTATCATCCGTGATTTGGCGTCCACCAAACACGCTAGGCTTTGGTACGAGTGTACGCTTTACAAATTATGCCCCAGGGAGGGCCCCGCCCCCCCCTCCGCCCTCCCTCGCCCGCCGAGCGTGCGTTACCTAATGGCTGACTGACGCGGTCATGTCATGCTAGACGCTCGGTGTGCGTGTGCACCCACGTGTGTGTGTTGTGCAGGTGCACTGTTCCCCTCGTGATATGTGTGCGTCATGCCAGGAGCATGCTGCACTAATAGCAAGCACCAGCACTTTGCGGCTCCTTTGCTTGCAAGGACCAATAAAGCAGCCCGGGCAACGTGCCCTCCCCCTTGCCGGTTTAGAAGCAACCATCCCTTGGCTTGTTGCCTGTTTGCCATTGTTTGCGGGTTGTTGACACTGCAGCCCATGTATCCCGCCAGTGGCGTTGCCTGGGCACCAACACTTGCTTTGAGCAGGCAAGCTGCTGAGTAGTTCCTGTTTGTTGCTGTCGATATTCAGCAGTGCTGCTCGCTGTTATCTTTGCTGATCTGATTATCCCTGCTGATGTCCTGCCTTAATCTGTACTATTTGTCGTCGCCCACGGCTGCACTCGCTGTACACGCACCACACATTCAACAGGGCATTGGGCTGGTCACTGGTCACACGTGGTGTTCACTGTAAAGAGTCTGCCGCTCTTTGAAGTGCTGTAGGTGTGCAGTTAGTCGGGGTACTGCACATTGTCCAAGAACCAGAGGAGGTCAGAACCTCGTCCCACTGCCCTTGTCAAGCCATAAATCGCAAGCTCCTGCAACCAGCCGTGTATAGCAATCTCTGAGCGTAGCTTACCGTTTCAGCACGCATATATATTCGCCTGCACACTCACTAGCCTACTCCGAACAGTCGAGCACGGCGATTAGAACCAAGGCCCGTTTGGGGTTTTGTCGAAGGAGCAGCCCGGAACGATGACTCCGCCTATTCCTAAGCTTCCGGGCTACACCGTATGCCTGCCGGTAAGGCGTGCTTACAACAAGCCACGGCGTTTATAGACCCACCGCTCATGATGCTTTGTTGTCATAGAGTCCCACACAAAGAAGGGTAAGCGTGCCGCTAACAGTCGACCTCGCATTTGTCACAACGTATTTCCTCTATGCAGCAATCGCTCAGCGACAAGGGCTTCAAGAAGGGACAGACACTCAACTACATTAATGGTTATCAGCGTGAGGAGACTGTTGCCGTGGTGAAGGAGGTTGGGGAGGGTTCCCCGGCCCCCGGTTCTCCTGCAGCTACTCAGGGAGTGCCCCAGGGCACAGCCACCCTGTCAGCTAGCATGCTGAGGGGTGACTCCCCTTCCAAGCTTCCCAAGTGGGTGGAGAACGACCGCAAGGTGAGTTGCGTGGTCGTGCAACTTGGACACGCCCCACCCGTAGGGCTGCACGTATGTGACTACACAGTCGAGCAAGGACAACATCGATTGTGAATATGTATAATGAGGTCGCGCTTCATGCATGCTTTTTGCAGGTCCTGCGCTTCTATGGCTACTTCAAGGAGGCAGTCGTGGAAAGCAACGTCGAAAACCACCGTGTGCGCAAGGTGGTGCTGTACTATTATCTCGAGGATGACAGCATGCACGTTGCTGAGCCTCGCCAGGACAACAGCGGCATTCCCCAGGTGTGTATGGCGCTCCCGAAATGTGCTGCGTCTTAGAGTGCTGCCGAACGAGGACACCAACAAGAGCCCGAAGCACTGATACAGTGCATATCAATTCAATAGCATTTGAACGAATAAATGTCAGAGTATGTTGTTTCGACAAGCAGCTTGCGCATGGGCCATCCGCTCCTGCCTGCTGCAGCCACGCTGTACCGTCCTTGAACTGAAAGCAAATCGCTGCGCTTTTAACACACGTGTGCAGGGCGTGTTTATTAAGCGCCACAAGGCTGCAAAGGACCGCGGAGGTTTCTTTACACCGGTTGATTTCTCGGTCGGCGAGCCCGTGACCGTGTATGGGCGCACGTTCTACCTGGTAGACTGCGACGCATACACGCGAGAGTGGTACACTGAGAACTACAGCAAGGAGCAGGGCAGCCCACAGGGCTACCCAGACGACCCCATTGACCAGTACCGTGCAACGTTCGGCATGGACAAGGGCCGCAGCACGAACCCAGGTAGGCCTCGAGCGCACATGCATAACGGTGCGAACAAAGCCCTTCAGGAATTGTACACGTGATCAAGCAAAACCTATAGCGCAGCCAGCCAACAAGCGTGCAAGCTGATGGAGGTTCGCTCGTTATGCAATAGGGTTGGGTGTTCGAGTGACCCACTGGATATGCCCACCTGTGTCATGCATTGGGTGGTATTCACGGCGCTGCAATTGAAGCCACGGCATCGCACCCAACAGTAGCTGATGATTGCAGCAGAGTGCAGCAGTGTTGCGAATGCGGGTCAACACGCACGCCGGCAGAACGCAGAGCATGCCAGTGCAGTTGGCGGCCGTGCAGGCAGGTGAGATATCAAAGCACCATCCATGACATGAAGACTGCTGCTTCACCTTGGACCAGTCCATGTGAAACAAGGCGACCCATGCATTCCGCCGTTTCCCCGTTTCCCAACGTTCGTTTCCCCGCGCTTTCCCCTGCAGCTGTGAACGCCGCCGGCACCACCACCGGCCGCCTGAACGACTTCAAGGCCTACATCGAGGCGCGCCTCGGCAAGCCCAGCCACCTGCTGGATGGCGACCGGCTGCGGCAGTTCCTTGAGAACAACAAGCGCGTGCTGCGCTTCTGGTGCGTGTGGGACGACCGCACAAACATGTACGGCGACCGCCGGCCGTACGTACTGCACTACTACCTGGAGGACGACTCAGTGGAGATCCTGGAGGTGAACGAGAACAACAGCGGGCGCGACCCCTTCCCGATCTTCCTGCGCCGCGCGCCGCTGCCCAAGGTGCGACGATGCCGCTAGCTGCATCCACAGCACGTGGCCGCATGCGCACAATGCGTGTGGGAGTGAGGAATACGGGGTTGGGTGTGTTGGCGTCTAGTAGCATGCATCGCATGTGCATTGGAGCTAGCATTGATGAGTGAACTACGAGTGAGTGTGTGAGTGAGTGAGGAGTGAACAGCGATGGATGCAATCGCCGTGCACGCGGCATGTCCAAAACCAGCACGCAGTGGTAACACACGTGCAGTGTGGTGTCGCTGTACAGTGTGCGCGTGTGCACGGTAAACCCCCGGGCAAAACTTGGGCGCATGCACAACGCACGGCCGGAGAGTGAGCGCGTGTGCACAATGAACGGCCAGAGCGTGAGCGTGTGCGTGCGTGATGGGACAACCGCATTCAGCCATCAAAGCGCGAGGCGCAGCGGGAACCACAGTGGAGAGGTCAAGGGGCTGGAGAGACAGAGCGGGTTGACTCTGCAGTGTGTGGGAGCATGAAGGCAGTGCGAGAGCGTGGGGGAGCGTGGGGGAGCGTGGGGGGGCCGCGCGTGACAGGCAGCACGAGAGAGCGACCCACATCGCCAGGGGACCAGTGCAGCCATGAGGCTCAGCCCCGACCAGCATTTGCGTGTTTTTAGGCAATGCGGATGCACATGCGGGCTGTTTAGCATGTGCACGATGGCCGTGCGGGTGGCTGCATGCAGCCCGTGCACCACATTTGCTGCCACATGTACCGTGGCACGCTCACCACCATGCGCGCTCTATGCATTCCCGCATGTACGCAGCTGCACAGCAAACAAACAGTGCGCCTGCACGTACGCATCTGCACGCCATGAAACAGTATGAATGGCGCTCACTTTTGCAGGTCCCGGTCAAGACCAACACCACGCTCAACCCCAAGTACCGCAAGGACCAGTGCTATAACCCGGGAGACTTCCGCCTTGGCATTTACGTCACCGTCCTCAACCGCGACTTTTACCTCCACGACTGCGACACCTTCACCAAGGACTGGTACAAGGACAACCTCGGTTTTGGAGACGAGGAGCTTAAGTCCGTGGACATCAAGGAGCCGATCGTACCGCGACCGAAACCCGCCGTACCGGCGTACAACGGGTACGGGACAATCGAGGACTCGCTGCAGAACTGCCTCAGCCTGGTTCCGAAACCGCCAAAGCGTGACCTGCACAAGCTGATGAACAAGGACAAGATCATCATGCGCTTCATCGTGCGCATGGCCGAGACCGACACGCACAAGCACTCCAAGACCGACCTCGACCGCCGCTTCATCCTCTCGTACTTCATGATGGACGACTCGATGCTCATCTTCGAGCCCCCGCAGCGCAACAGCGGCATCGCCGGCGGCAAGTTCCTCGAGCGCCAGAAGATCTACAAGCCCCGCAGCGAGGACATCTACACCTACCTCGACCTGTACGTCGGCGGTACGATCGAGGTCTTCAACCGTACCTTTGAGCTCCTGGAGGCGGATGAGTACACACTCACGTACATGGAGAACTACAAGGACATTTTCATCATGGCGGACACGGACCTGCTGATCCGATCGCTCAAGGCTCAGGTGGCCGGCCGCGAGGACGCGATCCGCACCGCCTTCATCGCGCAGGACGCGGCTGGCAGCGGCTGCCTCACGGGCGACGAGCTGGACGCCGCGCTCGCCGGCGCGGGCTTCAAGTTCACGCGCCACCAGGCCATCACGCTGCGGCGGCGCCTGAGCAAGACGTCGACGGTCAGCATCGAGGAGTTCCTCGGGTTGTTGGGCATCACCAACAAATAGGCTGTAGCCTCGGCTGTAGCAGATGGAGTGACCGTCGGTACGGTCTAAGTGGTAGCACGACGCCTCGTTCCTGTTGCGGAAGCCGTGCCGCCGTCTCCCCTACGATCGCTCCTATAAGCATCCTTGCCAGAGCCACACATGCGCATGTGCCAGCTTGCTGGCTGTTGTGTGCATGTTGGGAAGCATGCGATAAGGGGCAGGGAGGGATCTGATTGGGGCGGCGGCGGCAGCATGCTGCGATGGTGGCTGAATGATTCTAGGAGTGCCGCCCATGCGCCCCGCATGGGACTGTGCATGGGCAGGTGCCTAGCTAGATGCCGTAGGCCTAGGCAGATACCAAGTGGGCGGCGCTCACAAATGCAATCCTCGATCAGTTTTCGAAATGGCTTGCGTTGTGGCCCACCATTTTGCCATTCATGCTGCATTCATGAATCGATCATGACCATTTACACAGGCACTGTAGGTGCAATAGGCATCGATGCATCGTTTCCGTTCTAGCGACCCATAAACCGGCTTGCATGCCGTGTATTTGTGTGACCCCTGCATGCCCGTGCTGTTGTCCCAGCCGGCGGGCTGTCATGGCGTGTGCATCGTGCCGCGCACCGCGTCCATCCGCTCATACCTAAATGACAATTCATGGTGCCTGGAGAACGCCTCTTCACCCCTCCACTTGCTGCTGAGGTTGAACCAACCGCAGCCGCATGCGACAGCCCTCCCAAGGCAAAGTCAACATCCGAATGCACCCGTTGTGCCATTAGTGCCACGCACTGCAGCTTGCTTGCCTGCTCTCTCCAGTCCATCAGTTCTCCCCAAGCATGCGCCCTACAACTATCAATTTGCACGCTGCAAAGTTTGCCATTGGAGGATCCTCCTGTGTACAAAGCTGTAACCAACCGCAGCCTTTGCAAACCCGACAGCAGTCATGTCAGCGTTAACATGCGGCACTGCACTTGGAACGTCTGCTGGAAATCTCGTTTATATGGCTGATCCGTGATCTGAACCCAGGCGTACACGAGGCCGCATAGCGTGGGCTGCACGCATGCATGGCAACACCATGATGATCGGGCCAAGCGGGCCATAGCCACGTTGCGGAGCAATTGACTGCCACTTCTCACGGCAGTGCTGTCAGGGCCAGCAGCCCAGCACGCATATACCGATATACGGCAAGCCAATGGACGCCCGAGTCCGATGCAGATGCTGATGCAGATGTGGTTTACAGGCCACATCCAGAGTGTGTCAACACCCGACGTCTTTAGTGTGGTTCGGTGAACCGCATGTTGGGATGCGATTGCAGCGCCCTTGATCGAGGAGTACGGTAATGGGCAGGAGAGCGCGCAAGCTGCAGCAGCGGCTCAGCAGCACCCAGCCGATCGCAGACGGGGGGGTTACGGAGTCTGCCTTGATGCTGCCGCTAGCTGCTGCCTGAGACGCTGCTGGAAAAGCTTGACCTCGCTGACGCGCCGTATCGCAATGATTGACAGGTGCATGTGGCCACAACAATCGCCACTCAAGTTCACTGCCACCACCAGCGTCACGCCACATGGCGCACAGACAACCTCCTCCAAGCCCTGGTGGTGTATTCAGCTACCGCTGAAACCTTCTGCCGTATCTGCAAGCCACGTCGTCCGCACGCGGCGCCACAAGGTTGACGCGGGGCGAGCCGCGCCAGGGGCTTGACAAGGGATGCATGCAGCGCACCAGCAGCACCAGCATCAGACAGCGGCGCGAGACCGAGTACACAAGGCTCACGCCTCACACGCCTCACACGCCTCACACGCCTCACACGCCTCACACGGCTGCAGGCGCCGAAACTCCATGCAGCGTTGTAAGGCCGCAACCGTGTGGGGGATGACCCATATCGATCATGGACAAGGCTCCAATTTGTGTTTACGACTGAAATGAATATCAATAATGGGTTGTGCGCACACGCACGCGCGCCCATCACTTTTGCACGTGCCAGGCTCCAGCCAGGGGACACTCGCTTGTGATTGCCAAGGGCGCGTCGCAATGCACTATTCGCTGGATGCACATGCATGGGCTCCATGCAGCGGGGGTTCTCTCACGCAGCGGGGGCCCATGCAGGGGTCTGGTCGCCGTGCCCTGCTGTGCCATATTCTGCCGGATGAGACTTCACACAGGGTGTCCACGCTTGTGCCGTGTGGTGCCTGTGCACCCTCCTCACACCCACAACGGTGAGGCCAGCCGCACTGGCCCTATCCTATACACGTGGGTACAAGTAGTACATTGGGAGGATGCATAGACTGACGTTTCGCTAGGTAGGTTTTCCAAGCATGTCTTGTTTGTGCGTACAAAACTGCAAACAGTTAGCTGTTGGCGTGTCTCAAGGTGTTCCTGTGTGGACCGGCGTGCATGAGTGAATCAACCAGGGGCGCCTGTGGCACTCCTGAGTCCTGGCCTGGCATCAGCACTACCTATAGACCAAACACCTACCAGAAGACTAGGCACAGATGTGTCAGACTGTGCATCAGGTCACGTATGTATTCAGGACAGTGTCCCACGAGGTTCAAATGCACGCATTCAGCAAGCTGCGGGAGCTTTGCGAAAATGGGAACAACATGTTGACAATTGCACCCAGCAGGACATAGCTAGCATGGCATCTGCAGACACAAATTGATGCATTTACTCAACCTTCTAACGTAACCTGAGGAGCTTGCGTGCTGCTTTGTTGAGGTGCACAGTACTGGTTTGCATCCGGTACAGATCACTGCGGCATAGAAAATTCGGTCCGGTGCTTTAACCACATCTCACACCAGCTCTTAAAGCGCACAGATCGACCCGCTTTCAAGGCACCCACCCTGTTTGCAGCTTCTGCCTCTCAACTTCTGTTGTTCCCAACTTCTGTTGCTCTCTGTTCTTCAAACGCGCAAACCGTGAGTTGACCCAGGTCGGGAGTTGAAGCTGGATAAGCACTCTGCCTTTACAGGCGCTTTATTTTGCCTAAAATGTGTATCAGTGCTGGATTACTGCCTTCCAGCGCGTGTGCTCAGCGTTGTTGGGTTGGTCTCGCTCGGAGCCTGCTGTCTGGCTGCGTACGCACGTGTTCAACAGGCTCTAGCTGCGTCTTGAGCTGTAAACCTGAATCAAGTCTAATTGACATCACGTACGCTTCTTGTCTGCTTGGCCTCAGAGGTAGGCGTGTCCGCGGCTGCGTGTTTTGTTTTTTTGCGCCTGGGCTGGGTGCGTGGGCACCGCACAAGCTGCTGATAGGTTTCAGAGCAACTCTGTGGCAGCCTGATAGGGTATAAAATAGCGCCATATGCAAGCTTTGCTTCATGCTGCTTGGACTCCTGGCACTATACCTGACCTCGCTCTGGTTCCTGCAGTGCCCTCTGTTGCTTTTCCTGCATGATGCTCAAGGCCCTGCACAAGCCGGGTGTTCTCAGCTCTTCCCTTGTTACATTTCGTTCAAACAGGTGGTACGGTGAAGAAGACATCGTCAAGCTTACAAGTGGAGAGGCTGGGGCTGGGCGCCCTGCGTGTTGTTTGAGGTCTTCGGGCAGGTCAAGGAGCAAAGCCAACCGCGAGAAGGATGGAGGGACAAGCTCAGAAGAAGTCTATATCGGCCTTTGGCAAAGGACTCCGGTACAAGGAGTCTGGAAAGCTGTTGAGCAGTAACGTGGCTCACGAGTGCCAGGCGCGCGTCAACGTTGCTGAGAACCTGCAGGGCGCGTACAGCGGCGAGCTGCCACAGCGCAGCCCCTTCTCAGAGACGTCCCAGCCGGCCACCCCAGAATCTGATTGTGTTCCCGACCAGATTGTGCCACAGGCAGGCCTCGATAATAACGTGTCCGCCATTGTCAGCGCCTCGGCGGGTTTGCTCATCAACTACGCCGCCGCACCCGCTGAACCCACAGCACCAGGCACTCTGGGCTTGAGCTGCCAGAAGGCCGTGGCTGCAAGAAACCACATCCAGAAGCCCACTGCTCCGACCACAAAGGCTGGCGCGTTGGGCCCTGCACGCGTCGTCAGCGGCATCCCGCGTGCCCCCCTCAATGCCTGTTGCGCCGCCCTCGCGCGGCAACCACGGCAGCAACCTAAGCGCCAACATCCCAAATGGTTACCGCAGCTACCAGCCAACAAGCTTAAACAATTGCGCACCCAGCTGCTCCGCTGCACACGCCTGTTCCGCTCCTCAGGCTGGGTCAGGCCCCAAGTCAGGTGGTTCCGGAGGCGGTTTCAGTGATTCCGGAGCTGGCAACGCGCAGACGCTGGCCGCCGCCAGGGCAAGGACAGGCCGCTCCGAGAGCGCACCAGGGCGGGACGTGGCTGTCAAGAGGCCCCGTGACATGTGTTTTGGTGCTGCAGATGAGGAGGAAGTGGATGCGTTCGGCATCCCCTGCTCCACACTGCTGAACAAGAACGGCAGCGGCGCCGACAACAAGCGCCCGAGCGCGCAGGTGATTGCCGATGCGCCGCGTGGAACCGGCGCTCCCAAGGGGGCGCTGAGCCTAGCTGAGCTGCTCACCCGCCGTGCAGGCAGGCAGCAGCACACCAATCATGCTGCAGCAGCTCCCAAGGGGGCGCTGAGCTTGGCTGAGCTGACGGCCCGCCGCGAAACCGCGCAGCGCGTCGCGCCGAGTGGTGTGCACATGCATGCCGGCAAGACAAAGCGCCCTTCCAGCCCAGTGGCCCATGCAGAGGCGGGTGAGCCCTGCCGCAAAAAGCAGCGCCTCCTGCCCGCCCGCCTGTAGGCATGCAGGTCATGCGCAGGTGGTGCGCCTTGCAGGAAAGACGTGGTCACAATGTCGGCATGTGCAACGGAGCCTGTTGTCCAGCGCCAAGTTTCTTCGATCGTCCCACATAAATGGTGCAGCTCTGGCTGACGGTGGCACGAACGCAAGGGACGCCTGGATGCCTTGCCTCGATTGTGTGCGTTACGTGGATTCAAAGCTCGCGAGCGCGCCACCTTCAAGCAGCGACGTGAATGCCATGCGCCCACCCACCTGTGAGCATCGCTGCCAGTGTGTTGGCGGGCCCGCGAACCCCTCTCCTGTCTCCGTCTGTGTATCCTTCATTACATTTCCAAATGTACAATTGCATTCATTGCGTCTATTCCGACGGCAATTCTCCTTACTTGAACCAGGCCTCATGCAGTCGTGCTGAAGCCTTTGGCAGTCATGCGCTCCTCTCTATGTGCTGCCCACAATGCTCCAAATCTCCGCTCCCATGCTTGGGAGACGATGGCCGGGACATGTCTCCATGCGGACAACTTCGGCTATCCCTCTCAGGCTCTCCCTCCTCACTCATGCTAATTCTCCTCATGGACCACGCTGCTGCCTCCGTCCATGCTGATGGCATCAGAGGCACGTACATGCTATGCTACTCCCCGGCATGCCGTTCGTGCTCCTTGTGTTTCCCTTCCCATGTGTGTGCCCTGCCAAGCAAAGGCAGATGCCCCACACGCCCTCGTCATCTATCTCCTGCTGCCCCTCCCTCGCTACCGCGCGCTTGCTGGCTGCTGTGAAGCTGCTGCATGCGCCTCTCCTCTCCTCTCCTCCTCTCCTCCGCCCGACGCCCCATCCCCTCTATCCCCTCGCTGCCTCTCACAGCTTTGCTTGCGCCCCTCGTTCCCCCTCATGGTTACTCATAGTCGCTTCTCTACGCCCGAGACACTCTTTTTCAGCAGCTAGGTAGCTGGCTATGGCTGTGACAGCCAGACCGATATGTGCATATACGTGCGCGGCACTTGCACGCTTGGCGACCCGGAAATAAACACGGCGTGCTCTGCCGGCGGGCTGCAGCTCGCACCCGCTTGGGCTTCAGCGCATGCACGCGATGCCGCTGGCCTATCAATAGGGGACACGATAATAGGCTAGGTGAACTACGGCTGACGGCGCCCTCACCCTCAGTCACGCATGCCCCCAGTGTGCTCATGAGTGCACAGGTCAGAACATGATGTCAGTGTCGTCAGAGAGCCAAGTAGCTGGCCAGGTGCAGTGTTGTGTGTGAGCCTGTCCGTTGCCGCCTGCATGGCGCTGTCCCCCATCAAGGATTCCTGCTTTGTTATCGCACGATTGCTGCTGATTTATCCGTCAGCTGAATTATCCGTCAAATTGATTTAATCTGCAAGCTAGGTAGCGTTTATGTGCTGTCAGGCCATATGCGGCGATGACCTGGCAGCCATGCGGTTGCGGACCTCCTGTTGCGGTGGGTGTACTGCACGCGTATGCCCCACAGTAGCGCACCTATTGTGCCCGAGTGCGCACTCGCCCAGCGCGTGCAGTGTGGCACTTGATGAGCATGGCAGCGGCCAGGCAGGGACTGACCCCGGACATACGCAAACCGTCACCAGCCTGCTGGCAACACAAACTCTGTACTTTCAACCAACATGCAGTCTGCTTATCGTGCATGTATATGTCCATTGTGCGGGTGCGCTTGATGTGCGTGGGGCCAGCTGTGGTCAACACATGCTATGTAGAATAGCTGGATAGCTGACTCTAGTGCATAGGACCCCACCCGTGTGATCATGCATTCATGTGTGCGCATCCACCACCTCGCCCCCCGGCTATCATTGACTGATTGACTTTTCCCCTATCCACGTTTACCCCGCCCCCTGCATGTCCAGGCCGCACCGGACGTTCAACTCAAATTGCATCATGTATAGATTTATGATCATGCGCAACAACGCGCGCCGGTGTGGAACGTCGCTCCCGCTTGTTGAGCCAGTGTGAGTGGTTGACGTCGTTGATTGCATCAACCCTCTCAACCTACCCCTCCTCCTCCTCCTCCTCCTCCTCCTCCCCACTCGATTGCAACACATCACCTGCCTACTGCTATGGCGCCCCTGCACAAGGCTAGCCCTGCGCCTCTGTCTAGGTACTGGCCGACGGTGTAATTCCGCTGCCGTTGCTGCTGCGCGTGACAGTGAAAATGTTCGGGGGCGCTGCATGCAGCACTGCACCTGCTGGCGTCATACAGCCGGGATGGCAAGACACACGCGCAATACATGGATGGAGCAGTGTGTCAGCTTACCATGGAACACGTGTGCGGTATGCACCCGATTATTGAGGAGCAACTAAGCCAGGCATGCACGGGGAGTAAAAGTGACAACGACAAGTGCGCTGCGCTCGCCGCACGATGAGTAGCGCTCAAATGGTCATCAGGGTGCATGAAAGATCTCAGCGCTATGCCATGCAAAGATTGCAGCAACAGGAGGAAGACACGGTTCAGGCCAGCTGGATCAACACAAGCAACGACCGATGGATGAATGTCAACCTGTACCTACGCGCGTGTATCGCTGCCGGCACTCTGACTACTACCAGTACCGCTATCCTTATCCGCAGCACGCATACCATGCCCAGCCCCCACCACCCCCAATTACCACAACAGTCAAAGCAACCACAGGGGTTCAGATCCGCCGCTCCCGTGCCGGTGCTGTAGGCGGACAAAAGCTCCGCGGATTTAAGGCTGCCACTTTACTGGAGATTAGGAGTATATGTAGCTACCCTGCTACACTCTCCCCTTCTTAGATGGGTCACGTCCTCGGGACCCTAGGAGTCAGGAGCTAGAACTGGAGAGCCACTTTACTGGAGATTAGGAGTATATGTAGCTACCCTGCTACAGGTGCCGTCTGCAGCAGCTCCCGTTGGCAGCATTATTGCGAGCCCGGAACCGTTCCGTCCACAAACTACCGTAACATGAGAAATAAAAAAACATTGTGCGCTCACCATACCACACACAAATCGTACAGCAAGTGCAACGTGCGCAACAACATCTAGCACGTAGTTGTCGCCTGCAGCAACAAGAAGCTTGTTGCTGCAGCGGCCAGCACTCTTCCGACACCGTCAACAGTTTCAAACGACCCACAACCCGAGTCGCTCGTGGCCATGTAACAGATACATCAGTCATCCGTTTCTCTGTGCTTGCTGACCCCGACTCAGGGGTTCTGGCGGGATACCACACCACACAGTCGCCGCCTGTACACACAAACAGGGGAGGCGAGTGGTGGCAACGCCCAGCACGACTTGCGTACGCGTGTGGGCTTGGTACATGCAATACGCGTGCATGTAGGGCATCGGCAGTAACAGTTACGGGTTGTGGTGTCTCACTGGAACCTGACGTGAAAAATGCATTACAGGGCCGAAGCATGCAGGAGATCAGGAGCACGCTAATCGGCAGGCATGGCGTTGTGGCAGAAATTGGACGCCATGACAGAGCGGGCCCAACAACGGCATGCATCGGGGCTATGGCGGCATGGATTCGGAGACAGGGGCACACACACCGGCCTGGAGCACACCAGCGCATCGCAAGCAAGCAGACGGATGGGCAATCCTACATACACGCAATTGTATGCTTGTGCGTTGGTGTATGCTTGGCGGCATCAGCTCAATGCATGAAAGCAGACGTTAGTTCCAGTGTGATGTGGGTGTGATGTGGGTGGGTGGCGCCGCAACCACACACATCACAAGTGCCCCTCACAGAACTCTTTCAGCATTGTTTGGGCCCCGCGGAAGGTCACGGGCGCCTTGAGGTCGTCCTTGAAGCCAGCCGCAGCCAGGTGGCGCTCCACCAAGGTAGGCAGGTGACCCTTGACATCCCCACCGCCATTGGCGTGCAGCATCAAGGGCGTCGTGACGTAGCCATAGCGAATGTCCTGAAACCTGCCTGTGGATTCGTCAAACCCTAGGCCGTTCACTGGGTTCTCTTCATCCAAGGGGTCATCAGCCAGCGTGGACTTGACTGAGTACCACATGCGTGAGTCAGCATCCATTTTGATGCCGTACGTGCCGAGTACGTACACGCAGTGGAACCTGCAGGCAGCGTTGCACATGTGGGCATCATACATAACAGGTAGTCCTTGATACAATGTATGAATATACATGCAAGCAGTTCCACCCACATAGGTGAGGCACGTGTGGTGTGCATGGCAAGCTGCCAGCAGGTGTGGAATGGAGTGGTGCTGGTTGCAGTGAAAGCAGCGGGGGGCACCCCTTTCAGCAATATTACAATATACAGCCTCCACATTGCCTGTGCTGAACTTACTCACTGCACCAGCCAGCGCCATCCTACGATTGCACTTGATAACATGCTGTACGCAAACATGAACTGGACTTGCCCATCATACTCTCTGGCCGCCACTGACTGCTGAAATGCGCAACACCGGATCCGCATCCTAATTCCAGCTGGACTCGCCTAATGCCGGTGATGCACTTGGGTGTGTTTAGAATTGGTTGGTTCCCGTGGGGCCATGCAGTTTGCTTTCCGTGGGGCCGTGCAGTGTGGTTATGTTATGCGTGATGGTGATAACTGCACCTGATGGTGGAGCGCTGTCTGGGCTGAGCTGGCGGCTGCCGCGAAGAGAACAGCGGTCTGATGGTCTGAGTCGGTGGCTGTAGTAAAAACTTGGGTGTGTGGGTGCTGGGCTACAGCTCGCATGAGAGCATGCAGGTACGACAGGCAACCATGCATGCACGCATGCATGATGGCTCACCAGTTCTGGTCGTCGTTGAAATTGTTGAAGCCCTCGGTTTTGTATCCTGAAAGCGCCTTCACGCAGGCCGGCGGGATCCTGTTGCGAGGCGTGATGCTGCGCGTGACGGCCTCCGAAAGGTCTGCGTACAGCTTTGCCATGGCGAACGCGTGCCCCATGATGGCCCCGCTGTTGACCGCGAACGCCTTGGGCTCGGCGCCCCGGGGGTCCATGAGGCTCTTGGCGATCATCCGCTCCCAGTTGCACCACTGCTGAGGGGTGAACTGCCCGAACGTGGCGTAGCTGCAGGCAGTAGCAGGTGCAGTGGCAGCAAGGCATGTATGTATGTTGGTATGTCCCGTACTGCAGTGCTACGGGTGTCAACAGATCCAACAGTGTGGGTCCGACACAGCATGCGTGCAACTGCTGCCTCTGGACACTCAAGGCGAATAATGCAGGTGGGACGCCGGCGCAGGGCAGGTATGGTGGTTGGCCCGCAGACATCTGCATATTCGCTGCAGCAATACTGCACGTACGGTACTCCAGAGGGCGCCAAACGGTGGGCAGTATGCACGGTCATCAGGGCATGCTTAAGACTGGGAGGCCCCGCTCACTTGCACATGCACACTGGCGTGTTACGAGAGCATGACATGCCAGGCGCTTGCTGAGCCTGCTTGGGCTCGATCGGGGCAGGTCTGAACCTCCCTGGCGTGCCCCGCCATGGGCGCATCAAGGGCAGTCCGGCGGCCAATAGCCGGAGCTGCAAGCGCTTGCTGAGCCCGCGCTGGGCGCTCATGCGATTTCGCTTCCTCAAAGGCAGTAAGCAGCTAAGGCTGCAGCATGTTGCTCGTACGCCTGCTCTAGCTGTTGCAGTAGCCGCTGCCAAGTGTTCTACTGCTGGCATCATCAAGCATGGTCACCCGGCCATGACACTGGCATCAGGCGTGCCAGCTGGGGTTTCTGCATGCATGGCATCCACATCCGCGTCCGCTTCAGCGGCCTCTGCTGCTGCTGCCTCCAATGCGTCCCGCATAGCTGCATGCAAAGTGACCAACTGCATGTGCACTGCTAGCAAGGCAGGCCGCAGGCGCGGCAGCGTGTCCCCGCCTTCCTGCCTTTGGTGCGCAGCAGTGCGCTGCTGAGCTGGCTGGATCTCCTCCTCCAGGCCACATTGGCTCGCTGGGGCTTGGTGCAGCCACAAATCCAGTGCAGGATAAATCTCGAACGGAAAACGCTGGCACAGCACGAAAATGCACATCCCAGAATGTCAGATGAAATGCTCTTCAGCATGCCACAGCATATCACATGAAATGCAGTGAACATCCCGTCGGTGTGCTCCGCATGCACCATGCTCTCGAAATCAGCAATGAACCCTTCCACAGTCCGGCATACAACATAGTGCATGTCGTCCACTGATCAAATGATCGTATGTCGGCTCCTATGTGTTGTTTTGAAGCATGTTTGTGGCTGCAGAACCATACGTCTGTGGGCGTATACGTGCATCACTGACCATGTTTCAGAAAATCACGGCGTACTGGCGGCCTTGAGCGGCTGCGGTCCTGGCCCTAGGCAGCCATGTGCTGCATCACCAAGTTGTGAGCCTCTTGATGATTTTTAAGAGCTCTTGAGGAAGGAACTGAGGCTTTTCGACCTGCTGTGACACCGGTGCGACACGGGGTGCCGGATAAGCGGCAGGTGCTAACCGCCAGTCGGACACCAAACAGCTGACCCACCGCACAATCAGGCCAAGCGCACTCCAAGTCAAACAAAGCTTTTGAAATTGGTTCCCAGGCATCCATGGGGCAGCCCCAGAATCGCCCTTCACTTAAACAAAATCGAGTGTTAGTGCCCATCAAAGAAGTTTCCAGTCTCGATGAGCCCAGGCTGTCACCGCAGGAATGCTTGTTGCTAGTGGCGGCACAGTAGCATGTGCATCTTGCTCGTGCCACTACGCCAGCATGCGGGACCATTTGCACCGCAGGCGGAAGTAGCACAGAAACGCCCCCCTACACAGATGTTGAGAACATTCACGCTGCACAAGATGCTGGAACTCACTGTGGCCAGCACGTAACTTCCCCCGACATAAGGATGGGCGGATCTCCAAGTTCTTCATACAGGCGGAAGATTTCTTCGCGTCCCGCTTGGATGAAGAAGTCCGAGGAGTCTATGACCATCACCAAGTCGCTGGGTTGCAGCTTGTTTTTGTACCGAGAAAACCAAGCTGCCACTGCAACAAACTTTTGCGCGTAGCCAATGGCCGTGATTGCTTTGGGCGGTTGGACCAGGTGTACGTGAAGGCCGTGCATCGCTGCCGTGCGCAGCGTGAACTTGCAAACCTCTTTCCTCCCAGCAGTGTCCTTGGCTTTATCCCCAAAAAATGGGGCCACAATGTGTAGGTTGCGACCTCCCTCATCAGCCAATGCCAGACAGGTCAGACACGTAGCGGCAAGCGTGGATGCAAGGCATAGGAAGGTCCAGGATACGTGAACTGTGGACAGGGAGCGCATGGTACGAAGTGATTTTCAAAATAATTGCCGATCCCTGTTGTGTTGGCCTGACTCTTTTGAGGGGTCCAGATGGTGTCAAACGGTGAGGTGGGCGTTTTCCAAATGCTGGGTTGTGTGAATTTGGTTGAGAAGCGTAGCCAACAGATTAAATTACAGGCACACGATGCGCACAGGCGCTACGCACGCGAACACTCGCAACACACGTCCAATGCATCCAGTCCGCAGAGAACGCAGAACACGGGCCCAGCGATTTTTGCAGGTCTGCAGGTGATGAAAGCGCTGCAAGCGCGCGTAAAACATATAGTCGAGCGTCTTGGCGTCAACCTGTACAGAAGAGTGTATTTCAGTGAGCCGTGCCGTGTAAGCTTCCGGAGTCAGGTTTGGTATTTCGTCATGCCTGGCACGGTTATCCAGTTGGTGACAACAATACACCCACGATTCAAGCCAACATGAAAGCAACGTGTATACCATTTTCCTATGCTGCGCCAAGAGAGAGGCATGCATGGTTGTCTGGGCGAATTGTTACGGCGGCACAACTCGCTCGAGACCATGCTCAGGACGTCAGCAGTACCTACAACGCCACACCACAGCTCGCTCGACCCAAACACTTAGACCAACAACCTACTTACATACCAGTACGGCCCCACATGTTTGCTGCCTTAAGCCTTACTGCAACAACGTCCCCAACACTCACAATCCATTTCTCCAAGCTCGCAAACCATGCATCAGCTCATCCGTGTGCTGAGGGGAAGCATAAGAACCTCATTTCCTCAGTTGAATGCCTTCCCCACTGCCCTCCTTCCCCGCGGACTCCCGCACACACGCTACACAGGTTACAAAGCGAGGCTCTGCTGCCGAAGCAGGCACGAGCAGGACAGACGAGCCTGACCCCCAGCACCCTCAGAAACACCATCTATGCCATCGCCTGCCGGCTCAGTGATGATGACGACTGCAAGGCAGCTGCAGGGCTGTAGATCCGGAGTGTGCACAAAGGCGGTGTTACCTACGCAGGCTTGATCGCCGGCTGTCCAGTCATCCGACCTATCCGCATCAGCATTGGCGCGAATTTGGAGTACGGTGACAGTGTGTGGCGGTGTCCTGCATGTGAATGCTGCTGCAGCGCTGGACGGACGTGAGGCGCGACGCAGCCTGGCACACTGTCATGGCGGGGCTCCATGAGCTCATGTACACAGCATGCCACATTGCCACTGCACTGATGCCACACGCACTGATGCACAGCATGCCGCTGCACTGATGCCACATACATAATCAGTTGCATGCCAAATTGCCAATGCTACCATAAGCCTGAGTTTGTGCCATGCATGTGACAAACCACAGGGAGGCAAAGTGCGATACGTGCCACGTGGCGTAGCGGCTGCATGCTTGTGTGCGCCATCATCAGTCGCGTAGCCAGCCACAGCAGCATCGCTGCTTAAACAGGTTTGTGGCCTGCTAGCACGTGGGATAAGAGTTGCTCTTGT